>JAHLWY010001651.1:0-17053 GCA_020002185.1 Paraescarpia echinospica
GGACACGTTTGTTTCGAGAATACTGAATGTACTACTGCATTAGACAAGATTAAACATCAAATGGGAATGAGTTTTCACACCTATAACTTACGTACTATTTTCTTGTAACTTACGTGACGGAGATGAAAGGGTAACATACATTCCCCTTTGCGGTTAATCTAGTTATATGTGTAGCTTGATATCAGTCCAGCCTTCCTGAAGATTTGTATCATGCAGGACATCAATTTGGGGTAAGACAACACTACGGATCCGTCCGCGCAAAGAGTGAACTTGAAAATACCGTTTTGGTGTAATATGCGTAATTTTTTTTCGATCACTTTGACATGGGACAGGTTTGTTTCGAGAATACTAGATGTACTACTGCATTAGACAAGATAAAACATCAAATGGGAATGAGTTTTCACACCTATAACTTACGTACTATTTTCTTGTAACTTACGTGACGGAGATGAAAGGGTAACATACATTCCCCTTTGCGATTAATCTAGTTATATGTGTAGCTTGATATCAGTCTAACCTTCGTGAAGATTTGTAACATGCAGGACATCAATTTGGGGTAAGACCACATTACTGATCCGTCCGCGCAAAGAGTGCACTTGAAAACACCGTTTTGGTGTGATATGCGTGAACTGTTTTCGATCACTTTGTGATGGGACACGTTTGTTTCGAGAATACTGAATGTACTACTGCATTAGACAACATAAAACATCAAATGGGAATGAGTTTTCACACCAAAAACTTACGTACTATTTTCTTGTAACTTACGTGACGGAGATGAAAGGGTAACATACATTCCCCTTTGCTGTTAATCTAGTTATATGTGTAGCTTGATATCAGTCTAGCCTTCGTGAAGATTTGTAATATGCAGGACATCAATTTTGGTAAGACCACATTACTGATCCGTCCGCGCAAAGAGTGCACTTGAAAATACCGTTTTGGTGTGATATGCGTGAATTTTTTTCGATCACTTTGTGATGGGACACGTTTGTTTCGAGAATACTGGATGTACTACTGCATTAGACAAGATAAAACATCAAATGGGAATGAGTTTTCACACCTATAACTTACGTACTATTTTCTTGTAACTTACGTGACGGAGATGAAAGGGTAACATACATTCCCCTTTGCGGTTAATCTAGTTATATGTGTAGCTTGATATCAGTCTAGCCTACCTGAAGATTTGTAACATGCAGGACATCAATTTGTGGAAAGAACATATTACGGATCCGTCCGCGCAAAGAGTGCACTTGAAAATACCGTTTTGGTGTGATATGCGTGATTTTTTTTCGATCACTTTGACATGGGACACGTTTGTTTCGAGAATACTGAATGTACTACTACATCAGACACCATAAAAAGTCAAATGGGAATGAGTTTTCACACCCATAACTTACGTACTATTTTCTTGTAACTTACGTGACGGAGATGAAAGGGTAACATACATTACCCTTAGCGGTTAATCTAGTTATATGTGTAGCTTGATATCAGTCTAGCCTTCGTGAAGATTTCTAATATGGAGGACTTCAAATTGGGGTAAGACCACATTATAGATCCGTCCGCGCAAAAAGTGCACTTGAAAATACCGTTTTGGTGTCATATGTGTAATTTTTTTTCGATCACTTTGATATGGGACACGTTTGTTTCGAAAATACTGAATGTACTACTGCATTAAACAAGATAAAACATCTAATGGGAATGAGTTTTCACACTCATAACTTACGTACTATTTTCTTGTAAATTACGTGACCGAGATGAAAGGGTAACATACATTCCCCTTTGCGGTTAATCTAGTTATATGTGTAGCTTGATATCAGTCTAGCCTTCCTGAAGATTTGTAACATGCAGGACATCAATTTGGGGTAAGAACATATTACGGATCCGTCCGCGCAAAGAGTGCACTTGAAAATACCGTTTTGGTGTGATATGCGTGATTTGTTTTCGATCACTTTGACATGGGACACGTTTGTTTCGAGAATACTGAATGTACTACTGCATCAGACACCATAAAAAATCAAATGGGAATGAGTTTTCACACCCATAACTCACGTACTATTTTCTTGTAACTTACGTGACGGAGATGAAAGGGTAACATACATTCCCCTTAGCGGTTAATCTAGTTATATGTGTAGCTTGATATCAGTCTAACCTTCGTGAAGATTTTTAATATGGAGGACTCCAATTTGGGGTAAGACCACATTACGGATCCGTCCGCGCAAAGAGTGAACTTGAAAATACCGTTTTGGTGTGATATGCGTAATTTTTTTTCGATCACTTTTATATGGGACACGTTTCTTTCGTCAATACTAAATGTAATACTCCATTAGACAATATAAAACATCAAATGGGAATGAGTTTTCACACCCATAACTTACGTACTATTTTTTTGTAACTTACGTGACGGAGATGAAAGGGTAACATACATTCCTCTTTGTGGTTAATCTAGTTACATGTGTAGCTTCATATCAGTCTAGCCTTCCTGAAGATTTGTAACATGCAGGACATCAATTTGGGGTAAGACCACATTACGGATCCGTCAACGCAAAAAGTGCACTAGATAATACCTTTTTGGTGTCATAAGTGTAAATTTTGTTCGATCACTTTGACATGGGACACGTTTGTTTCGAGAATACTGAATGTACTACTGCATTATACAACATAAAACAACTAATGGGAATGAGTTTTCACACTCATAACTTACGTACTATTTTCTTGTAACTTACGTGACGGAGATGAAAGGGTATCATACATTCCCCTTTGCGGTTAATCTAGTTATATGTGTAGCTTGATATCAGTCTAGCCTTCGTGAAGATTTGTAACATGCAGGACATCAATTTGGGGTAAGACCACATTACGGATCCGTCCGCGCAAAGAGTGCACTTGAAAATACCGTTTTGGTGTGATATGCGTGAATTTTTTGTCGATCACTTTGACATGGGACACGTTTGTTTCGAGAATACTGAATGTACTACTGCATTAGACAAGATAAAACATCAAATGGGAATGAATTGTCATACCCAAATACAAAAGTACTATTTTCTTGTAACTTACGTGACGGAGATAAAAAGGTAACATACATTAACCTTTGCGGTTAATCTAGTTATATGTGTAGCTTGATATCAGTCTAGCCTTCCTGAAGATTTATAACATGCAGGACATCAATTTGGGGTAAGACCACATTACGGATCCGTCCGCGCAAAGAGTGCACTTGAAAATACCGTTTTGGTGTGATATGCGTGAATTTTTGTCGATCACTTTGACATGGGACACGTTTGTTTCGAGAATACTGAATGTACTACTGCATTAGACAAGATAAAACATCAAATGGGAATGAATTGTCATACCCAAATACAAAAGTACTATTTTCTTGTAACTTACGTGACGGAGATAAAAAGGTAACATACATTAACCTTTGCGGTTAATCTAGTTATAAGGGTAACATACATTAACCTTTGAGGTTAATCTTGTTATATGTGTAACTTGATATCAGTCTAGCCTTCCTGAAGATTTATAACATGCAGGACATCAATTTGGGGTAAGACCACATTACGGTTCTGTCCGCACAAAGAGTGCACTTGAAAATACCGTTTTGGTGTGATATGCGTGAATTTTTTTCGATCACTTTGAATGGGACACGTTTGTTTCGAGAATACTGAATGTACTACTTCATTAGACAAGATAAAACATCAAATGGGAATGAATTGTCACACCCATCACTTACGTACTATTTTCTTGTAACTTACGTGACGGAGATGAAAGGATAACATACATTCCCCTTTACGGTTAATCTAGTTATATATGTAGCTTGATATCAGTCTAGCCTTTATGAAGATTTGTAACATGCAAGACATCACTTTTGGGTTAGACCACATTACGGATCCTTCCGCGCAAAGAGTGCGCTTGAAAATACCGTTTTGGTGTGATATGCGTGAATTTGTTTCGATCACTTTGACATGGGACACGTTTGTTTCGAGAATACTGAATGTACTACTGCATTAGACAAGATAAAACATCAAATGGGAATGAGTTTTCAAACCTATAACTTACGTACTTTTTTCTTGTAACTTACGTGACGGAGATGAAAGGGTAACATACATTCCCCTTTTGCGGTTAATCTAGTTATATGTGTAGCTTGATATCAGTCTAACCTTCGTGAAGATTTGTAACATGCAGGACATCAATTTGGGGTAAGACCATATTACGGATCCGTCAGCGCAAACAGTGCACTTGAAAATACCGTTTTGGTGTGATATGCGTGAATTTTTTTCGATCACTTTGACATGGGACACGTTTTTTTCGAGAATACTGAATGTACTACTGCATTAAACAAGATAAAACAACTAATGGGAATGAGTTTTCACACTCATAACTTACGTACTATTTTCATGTAACTTACGTGACGGAGATGAAAGGGTAACATACATTCCCCTTTGCGGTTAATCTAGTTACATGTGTAGCTTGATATCAGTCCAGCCTTCCTGAAGATTTGTATCATGCAGGACATCAATTTGGGGTAAGACCACACTACGGATCCGTCCGCGCAATGAGTACACTTGAAAATACCGTTTTGGTGTGATATGCGTGAATTTTTTTCGATCACTTTGACATGGGACACGTTTGTTTCGAGAATACTGAATGTACTACTGCCTTAGACAAGATAAAACATCAAATGGAAATGAGTTTTCATACCCATCACTTACGTACTATTTTCTTGTAACTTACGTGACGGAGATGAAAGGGTAACATACATTAACCTTTGCGGTTAATCTAGTTATATGTGTAGCTTGATATCAGTCTAGCCTTCCTGAAGATTTATAACTTGCAGGACATCAATTTGGGGTAAGACCACATTACGGATCCGTCCGCGCAAAGAGTGCACTTAAAAATACCGTTTTGGTGTGATATGCGTGAATTTTTTTCGATCACTTTGACATGGGACACGTTTGTTTCGAGAATACTGAATGTACTACTGCATTAGACAAGATAAAACATTAAATGGGAATGAATTGTCATACCCAAATACAAAGGTACTATTTTCTTGTAACTTACGTGACGGAGATAAAAAGGTAACATACATTAACCTTTGCGGTTAATCTAGTTATAAGGGTAACATACATTAACCTTTGCGGTTAATCTAGTTATATGTGTAGCGTGATATCAGGCTAGCCTTCGTGAAGATTTTTAATATGCAGGACTTCAATTTGGGGTAAGACCACATTACGGATCCGTCCGCGCAAAGAGTGAACTTGAAAATACCGTTTTGGTGTGATATGCGTAATTTTTTTTCGATCACTTTGATATGGGACACGTTTCTATCGTCAATACTAAATGTAATACTCCATTAGACAATATAAAACATCAAATGGGAATGAGTTTTCACACCCATAACTTACGTACTATTTTCTTGTAACTTACGTGACGGAGATGAAAGGGTAACATATATTCCTCTTTGTGGTTAATCTAGTTACATGTGTAGCTTGATATCAGTCTAGCCTTCCTGAAGATTTGTAACATGCAGGACATCCATTTGGGGTAAGACCACATTACGGATCCGTCAGCGCAAAAAGTGCACTTGAAAATACCTTTTTGGTGTCATAAGTGTAAATTTGTTTCGATCACTTTGACATGGGACACGTTTTTTTCGAAAATACTGAATGTACTACTGCATTAAACAAGATAAAACAACTAATGGGAATGAGTTTTCACACTCATAACTTACGTACTATTTTCATGTAACTTACGTGACGGAGATGAAAGGGTAACATACATTCCCCTTTGCGGTTAATCTAGTTACATGTGTAGCTTGATATCAGTCCAGCCTTCCTGAAGATTTGTATCATGCAGGACATCAATTTGGGGTAAGACCACACTACGGATCCGTCCGCGCAATGAGTACACTTGAAAATACCGTTTTGGTGTGATATGCGTGAATTTTTTTCGATCACTTTGACATGGGACACGTTTGTTTCGAGAATACTGAATGTACTACTGCATTAGACAAGTCAAAACATCAAATGGGAATGAATTTTTATACCAATCACTAACGTACTATTTTCTTGTAACTTACGTGACGGAGATGAAAGGGTAACATACATTCCCCTTTGCGGTTAATCTAGTTATATGTGTAGTTTGATATCAGGCTAGCCTTCGTGAAGATTTTTAATATGCAGGACTTCAATTTGGGGTAAGACCACATTACGGATCCGTCCGCGCAAAGAGTGAACTTGAAAATACCGTTTTGGTGTGATATGCGTAATTTTTTTTCGATCACTTTGATATGGGACACGTTTCTTTCGTCAATACTAAATGTAATACTCCATTAGACAATATAAAACATCAAATGGGAATGAGTTTTCACACCCATAACTTACGTACTATTTTCTTGTAACTTACGTGACGGAGATGAAAGGGTAACATACATTCCTCGTTGTGTTTAATCTAGTTACATGTGTAGCTTGATATCAGTCTAGCCTTCGTGAAGATTTGTAACATGCAGGACATCAATTTGGGGTAAGACCACATTACGGATCCGTCAACGCAAAAAGTGCACTAGAAAATACCTTTTTGGTGCCATAAGTGTAAATTTTGTTCGATCACTTTGACATGGGACACGTTTGTTTCGAGAATACTGAATGTACTACTGCATTATACAACATAAAACAACTAATGGGAATGAGTTTTCACACTCATAACTTACGTACTATTTTCTTGTAACTTACGTGACGGAGATGAAAGGGTAACATACATTCCCCTTTGCGGTTAATCTAGTTATATGTGTAGCTTGATATCAGTGTAGCCTTCTTGAAGATTTGTAACATGCAGGACATCAATTTGGGGTAAGACCACATTACGGATCCGTCCGCGCAAAGAGTGCACTTAAAAATACCGTTTTGGTGTGATATGCGTGAATTTTTGTCGATCACTTTGACATGGGACACGTTTGTTTCGAGAATACTGAATGTACTACTGCATTAGACAAGATAAAACATCAAATGGGAATGAATTGTCATACCCAAATACAAAAGTACTATTTTCTTGTAACTTACGTGACGGAGATAAAAAGGTAACATACATTAACCTTTGCGGTTAATCTAGTTATAAGGGTAACATACATTAACCTTTGCGGTTAATCTAGTTATATGTGTAGCTTGATATCAGTCTAGCCTTCCTGAAGATTTATAACATGCAGGACATCAATTTGGGGTAAGACCACATTACGGTTCCGTCCGCACAAAGAGTGCACTTGAAAATACCGTTTTGGTGTGATATGCGTGAATTGTTTTCGATCACTTTGACATGGGACACGTTTGTTTCGAGAATACTGAATGTACTACTTCATTAGACAAGATAAAACATCAAATGGGAATGAATTGTCACACCCATCACTTACGTACTATTTTCTTGTAACTTACGTGACGGAGATGAAAGGATAACATACATTCCCCTTTACGGTTAATCTAGTTATATATGTAGCTTGATATCAGTCTAGCCTTTATGAAGATTTGTAACATGCAAGACATCAATTTTGGGTTAGACCACATTACGGATCCTTCCGCGCAAAGAGTGCGCTTGAAAATACCGTTTTGGTGTGATATGCATGAATTTGTTTCGATCACTTTGACATGGGACACGTTTGTTTCGAGAATACTGAATGTACTACTGCATTAGACAAGATAAAACGTCAAATGGGAATGAGTTTTCACACCCATAACTTACGTACTATTTTCTTGTAACTTACGTGACGGAGATGAAAGGATAACATACATTCCCCTTTGCGGTTAATCTAGTTACATGTGTAGCTTGATATCAGTCTAGCCTTCCTGAAGATTTGTAACATGCAGGACATCAATTTGGAGTAAGACCACATTACGGATCCGTCAGCGCAAAAAGTGCACCTGAAAATACCTTTTTGGTGTCATAAGTGTAAATTTGTTTCGATCACTTTGACATGGGACACGTTTTTTTCGAGAATACTGAATGTACTACTGCATTAAACAAGATAAAACAACTAATGGGAATGAGTTTTCACACTCATAACTTACGTACTATTTTCATGTAACTTACGTGACGGAGATGAAAGGGTAACATACATTCCCCTTTGCGGTTAATCTAGTTACATGTGTAGCTTGATATCAATCCAGCCTTCCTGAAGATTTGTATGATGCAGGACATCAATTTGGGGTAAGACCACACTACGGATCCGTCCGCGCAATGAGTACACTTGAAAATACCGTTTTGGTGTGATATGCGTGAATTTTTTTCGATCACTTTGACATGGGACACGTTTGTTTCGAGAATACTGAATGTACTACTGCATTAGACAAGATAAAACATCAAATGGAAATGAGTTTTCATACCCATCAGTAGTGGTAAGCGGTTCGCCATCCCCGGAAGTGACCTAAGATCAAAGGCTTTTGAGTTTTTTATAAGTAGAATTCCTACGTTTTTTATCAGTATGATTATAGCAACGTCAAAAGTGATTGATGGGGGTCATGAGAAAGAGGGTGTCACCATCTACTGAATAAAGAGGAAATAAATAGGGTGAATGACGACCTCTAGTGACTAATCAGGTACTAATTAGGGTAATTAATTAATTAATTAATTAAGTACTAATTAGTAACAAATGAGTAGCGCAATTATCGGAGGAGAACGTTAGCAATGACAAAAAAATTGTAAATAGAGACCAATTAGTATTCATTACGTGCACGGAGGTGGGAAAGATTTTAGAGTGAAGTGACACCCCTGGAGATCAGCGAGTTTAAAATAATGACGCGCGGGAAGGTTCTAGAACCTTCTAGAAGCTTCTAGACCGGCGCGGTGATGGGGGTGGGTATCATCGAGGTTTAGATTACCCCCGGCGCGCTGGAGATAATATAGATAGGGTGATTATCGACCTCTAGTGACTAATCAGGTACTAATTAGGGTAATTAATTAATTAATTAAGTACTAATTAGTAACAAATGAGTAGCGCAATTACCGGAGGAGAACGTTAGCAATGACAAAAAAATAGTAAATAGAGACCAATTAGTATTCATTACGTGCACGGGAGGTGGGAAAGATTTTAGAGTGAAGTGACACCCCTGGAGATCAGCGAGTTTAAAATAATGACGCGCGGGAAGGTTCTAGAACCTTCTAGAAGCTTCTAGACCGGCGCGGTGATGGGGGTGGGTATCATCGAGGTTTAGATTACCCCCGGCGCGCTGGAGATAATTAATTAAGTACTAATTAGTAACAAATGAGTAGCGCAATTATCGGAGGAGAACGTTAGCAATGACAAAAAATAGTAAATAGAGACCAATTAGTATTCATTACGTGCACGGGAGGTGGGAAAGATTCTAGAGTGAAGTGACACCCCTGGAGATCAGCGAGTTTAAAATAATGACGCGCGGGAAGGTTCTAGAACCTTCTAGAAGCTTCTAGACCGGCGCGGTGATGGGGGTGGGTATCATCGAGGTTTAGATTACCCCCGGCGCGCTGGAGATCAGGAGGTCAATTGAGTGGCCTGGTTTCCACGACTCACTGGCGAACGGCGTATCGTATGTCAGTCTGTAGGAGTTTTATGTGCATTTGACGGAAGGCCGGATAAATGTTTTTCGGGGCGCGCGCTTGTAATAAGGTTCTGGCGCCGATGTGGATATTGCCTGTCAGTGCTGGCTGCGGCACGGAAGGCCGGATAAATGTTTTTCGGGGCGCGCGCTTGTAATAAGGTTCTGGCGCCGATGTGGATATTGCCTGTCAGTGCTGGCTGCGGCACAGCTGATGGATACGCGTGCAATTGCGGTGCAATATCGTTATAGCAGTTGGCGATCGGAGCTGTCAGATTGGCCTGTGTGTGCGCGTATTAATATAGGTGGAATTATTCGTGTGTTATTGCAGTTGGCGGTCGGCGCTGTCAGATTGGCCTGTGTGCGCGCGTATTTAGCTTGTGGCTTTGGCGTTCGCTGGATTGTTTCGTGTGCGCGTTGGAATACTGGTGGAATCTGAGGCGCGTGCAATATCGTTATGGCGGCTGGAGGTCGGCGCTGACATATTGGCCTGTGCGCGTGTATTAAGCTTGTGGCTTTGGCGGCCGCTGGTGTTTGGTGTTGCAATATAGGCGGAATTATTCGTGTGTGATTTTGGAAGGCTGGTGGAGTGGGCTAAATGTGTAGGTGGAACTATATTCGTGTGTGCGTTGGAAGGCGAAAGGAAACACAGAAACAATAAACGGTGAGAAATAAATTTTATTGGTTACAGAGGAAGACGGAAAGGGGGTTCATGGGGGTGGGCCAAAGCCGTTCCGGCCGGCGGGTTGTGGAGGAAAGCCTAAATGGACGGAAAGATGCGCTGGGATGGGTGGGGCAAATGAGGGGGGGGGGAGAATTTGGGGGCGTGGAAATATATCGGCAAAGGAGAATGGCTGTGTGAAAGTCTCTACCGCCGCCTCTGGTAGGGTGTTGTCGGTCTCTAGAAATTCTAAATCGGTGAACCCACTGTAGTCATCGTCGAAATTTTCTGCCGGCTCTTCTTCTTCTTCTTCTTAAGGGCTGTGATGTGGTCGGCGACGTCCAAGGTACAATGTGCCCCCAGGTCGATCGGCGCGCGGCCCTCTATCTATCATAATCAGATCGCCTGGGGTTAAATTTATTCTAGATCTATGAATGAAGCCGTTTCGGATGCGCCAGGCTAGGGTCGATCACGTAGATGTGTCTGCTGGGGGAAGGAGGAAAAGTTCAATTAGCATCGGGGTGGCGACTACTGGCTCGCCCTGCCGGGTGTCCATTCCGATGAGTGTGGTTGTGACCTCCCATAAGGAGCCGATTGACAAGTTCGGGCGCCAGCAATAGGCGATATCTGTGGAGAAGGAAAAGTGTTAAGGGGTGTGATGTGGTCGGCGACGTCCAAGGTATAATGTGCCCCCAGGCCTATCGGCGCGCGGTCTTCTATCAATCATAATCAGATCACCGGGGGACAAATTTATTCTAGATCTATTAATGAAGCCGTTTCGGTGCGAGGGCCTCGCAAGGGTTTGCCCGCGCCCTATATGTAGTGTGTCGAAGCCGGCGATGTTTCGTCTGCAAGTATGAAAAAGTATTAAAGTAACGGCGCGTCTCTTTTTAGCCTGTAAAAAAGCATTAAGTCTGTAGTGGGGCGTTTGTAAATAGTGGGGCGCACGGAAAAGCAGCTATAGGCTTTATCGAAAGTAGGCGTCTGCAAATAAAGGTAAATGTTAAAGGTAAAAGTTAATAGTTAAGTTAGTGAACGTTATAAAAGAAAGCAGTAATGTGAGTGAGGAAAGTCAGTGTTAGTTAAGTTAGCAAAACGTACCTGGTTTGTGGTTGTTGAGAGTCGGCCGCATAATTGCCAACTTGATCGGTCGGCTCCATAGTGAGAAATGAATTGCGCAGTTGTTGCGCCGCTGTTTTGCGCGCGGTAACGTGTTGCGCCCTAGACACGTACGCCATAGCCTTACATAAGGGGCTGACGTCACTGTTTATATAAAGCGCTTATGTAACTGTTTGTAAGTCTTTAAAACGGCCGTTAAAGGTGAAATGTGAGCAAACTAAGCGGCCTATAATAGTCAGTGGGGCCTAGAGAATCTTATGGTAACTTTATATTAGGAAATGAAAGTGGCGTTCTGTTAGTGCACTAGGCTGACCGAGAGATTGTTTTCAGTTTTAGTAACCTTGTAAGAGTCGGCTGCTTTGCGGCTCGCGTGCACTCGCTCACGGGGGCCGCGTGTGGGCCGCGTGCAAAGCGCTTATATAGGGACTGGGCGGAGAACGCTTTCTCCAGTGTTTCCTGTCTACAGCCCCTGTCTCCGTCTCCTCCAGTCTTATTGTATATGGGTGAGGGACTGGTACAGTATTGTAACACTAGTTCTGTTCTTTCTCCAGTGTTTCCTGTCTAAAGCCCTTGTCTCCATCTCCTCCAGTCTTATTGTATAGGAGTGAGGGTCTGGTACAGTAATGTGACAATTGTTCTGTTCTTTCTCCAGTGTTTCCTGTCCACAGCCCCTGTCTCCGTCTCCTCCAGTCTTATTGTATAGGGGTGAGGGTCTAGTACAGTATCTTAACTCTTGTTCTGTTCTTTGTCCAGTGTTTCCTGTCAACAGCCTCTGTCTCCATCTCCTACAGTCTTATTGTATAGGAGTGAGGGTCTGGTACAGTATTGCAACACTCGTTCTGTTCTTTCTCCAGTGTTTCCTGTCTACAGCCCCTGTCTCCATCTCCTGCAGTCTTATTGTATAGGGGTGAGGGTCTGGTGCAGTATTGTAACACTTGTTCTGTTCTTTCTCCAGTGTTTCCTGTCCACAGCCCCTGTCTCCATCTCTTCCATTCTTATTGTATAGGGGTGAGGGTCTGGTACAGTATTGTAACACTTGTTCTGTTCTTTCTCCAGTGTTTCCTGTCTACAGCCCGTCTCCATCTCCTCCAGTCTTATTATATATGGGTGAGGGTCTGGTACAGTATTGTAACACTTGTTCTGTTCTTTCTCCAGTGTTTCCTGTCTACAACCCTTGTCTCCATCTCATCCAGTCTTATTGTAAAGGGGTGAGGGTCTGGTACAGTATTGTAACACTTGTTCTGTTCTTTCTCCAATGTTTCCTGTCTACAGCCCCTGTCTCCATCTCCTCCAGTCTTATTTTATAGGGGTGAGGGTCTGGTACAGTATCGTAGCAATTGTTCTGTTTTTTCTCCAGTGTTTCCTGTCTACAGCCCCTGTCTCCATCTTCTCCAATCTTATTGTATAAGGGTGAGGGTTTGGTACAGTAATGTGACAATTGTTCTGTTCTTTCTCCAGTGTTTCCTGTCCACAGCACCTGTCTCCATCTCTTCCAGTCTTATTGTATAGGGGTGATGGTCTGTACAGTATTGCAACACTTGTTCTGTTCTTTCTCCAGTGTTTCCTGTCCACGCCCCTGTATCCATCTCCTCCAGTCTTATTGTATAGGAGTGAGGGTCTGGTACAGTAATGCGACAATTGTTCAGTTCTTTCTCCAGTGTTTCCTGTCCACAGCCCCTGTCTCCATCTCCTCCAGTCTTATTGTATAGGGGTGAGGGTCTAGTACAGTATCTTAACTCTTGTTCTGTTCTTTGTCCAGTGTTTCCTGTCTACAGCCTCTGTCTCCATCTCCTACAGTCTTATTGTATAGGGTGAGGGTCTGGTACAGTATTGCAACACTTGTTCTGTTCTTTCTCCAGTGTTTCCTGTCTACAGCCCCTGTCTCCATCTCCTGCAGTCTTATTGTATAGGGGTGATGGTCTGGTACAGTATTGTAACACTTGTTCTGTTCTTTCTCCAGTGTTTCCTGTCCACAGCCCCTGTCTCCATCTCTTCCATTCTTATTGTATAGGGGTGAGGGTCTGGTACAGTATTGTAACACTTGTTCTGTTCTTTCTCCAGTGTTTCCTGTCTACAGCCCGTCTCCATCTCCTCCAGTCTTATTATATATGGGTGAGGGTCTGGTACAGTATTGTAACACTTGTTCTGTTCTTTCTCCAGTGTTTCCTGTCTACAGCCCTTGTCTCCATCTCCTCCAGTCTTATTGTAAAGGGGTGAGGGTCTGGTACAGTATTGTAACACTTGTTCTGTTCTTTCTCCTATGTTTCCTGTCTACAGCCGCTGTCTCCATCTCCTTCAGTCTTATTTTATAGGGGTGAGGGTCTGGTACAGTATCGTAGCCTGTCCACAGCCCCTGTCTCCATCTCCTCCAGTCTTATTGTATAGGGGTGAGGGTCTGGTACAGTATTGTAACACTTCATCTGTTCTTTCTCCAGTGTTTCCTTATTGTAAAGGGGTGACGGTCTGGTACAGTATTGTAACACTTGTTCTGTTCTTTCTCCAATGTTTCCTGTCTACAGCCCCTGTCTCCATCTCCTCCAGTCTTATTTTATAGGGGTGAGGGTCTGATACAGTATCGTAGCACTTGTTCTGTTCTTTCTCCAGTGTTTCCTGTCTACAGCCCCTGTCTCCATCTTCTCCAGTCTTATTGTATAAGGGTGAGGGTCTGGTACAGTAATGTGACAATTGTTCTGTTCTTTCTCCAGTGTTTCCTGTCCACAGCACCTGTCTCCATCTCTTCCAATCTTATTGTATAGGGGTGATGGTCTGTACAGTATTGCAACACTTGTTCTGTTCTTTCTCCAGTGTTTCCTGTCCACGGCCCCTGTATCCATCTCCTCCAGTCTTATTGTATAGGGTTGAGGGTCTGGTACAGTAATGTGACAATTGTTCTTTTTTTTCTCGTGTTTCCTGTCCACAGCCCCTGTCTCCATCTCCTCCAGTCTTATTGTATAGGGGTGAGGGTCTGGTACAGTATTGTAACACTTCATCTGTTCTTTCTCCAGTGTTTCCTATCTACAGCCCCTGTCTCCATCTCCTCCAGTCTTATTGTATAGGGGTGAGGGTCTTGTACAGTAATGTGACACTTGTTCTGTTCTTTCTCCAGTGTTTCCTGCCTACAACCCTTGTGTCCATTGCCTCCAGTCTTATTGTATAGGGGTGAGGGTCTGGTACAGTAATGTCACAATTGTTCTGTTCTTTCTCCAGTGTTTCCTGTCCACAGCCCCTGTCTCCATCACCTTCAGTCTTATGGTATAGGGGTGAGGGTCTGGTACAGTAATGTGACAATTGTTCTGTTCTTTCTCCAATGTTTCCTGTCCGCGGCCCCTGTCTCCATCTCCTCCAGTCTTATCGTATAGGGATGAGGGTCTGGTACAGTAATGTGACAATTGTTCTGTTCTTTCTCCAGTGTTTCCTGTCCACAGCCCCTGTCTCCATCTCCTCCCGTCTTGTTGCATAGGGGTGTGGGTGTGGTACAGTAATAGAACAAGTGTCACATTACTGTACAAGACCCTCACCCCTATACAATAAGACTGGATGAGATGGAGACAGGGGCTGTAGATAGGAAACACTGGAGAAAGAACAGATGAAGTATCTCCTCCATTCTTATTGTATAGTGATGAGGGTCAAGTAGAGTATTGTAACACTTGTTCTGTTCTTTCTCCAGTGTTTGCAGTCTACAGCCTCTGTCTCCATCTCCTACAGTCTTATTGTATAGGGGTGAAGGTCTGGTACAGTAATGTGACAATTGTTCTGTTCTTTCTCCAGTGTTTTCTGTCTACAGCCTCAGTCTCCATGTCCTACAGTCTTATTGTGTAGGGGTTAGGGTCTGGTACAGTAATGTGACAATTGTTCTGTTCTTTCTCCAGTGTTTCCTTTCTACAGCCTCTGTCTCCATCTCCTACAGTCTTATTGTATAAGGGTGAAGGTCTGGTACAGTAATGTGACAATTGTTCTGTTCTTTCTCCAGTGTTTCCTGTCTACAACCCTTGTCTCCATCTCCTCCAATCTTATTTACAGGGGTGAGGGTCTGGTACAGTAACGGGACAATTGTTGTGTTCTTTCTCCAGTGTTTCCTGTCCACAGCCCATGTCTCCATCTCCTCCAGTCTTATTCTATATGGGTGAGGGTCTGGTACAGTAATGTGACAATTGTTCTGTTCTTTCTCCAGTATTTCCTGTCCACATCCCCAGTCTCCATCTCCTCCAGTCTTATTGTATAGGGGTGAGGGTCTGGTACAGTAATGTATCTCTTGTTCTGTTCTTTCTCCAGTGTTTCCTGTCCACAGCCCCTGTCTCCATCTCCTCCAGTCTTCACCACAAGCCCAATGCACAAGTATCAGCTGTCAACGAACGCCTGTCTACGGCCAACTAGCGCACATAACACACCGCGTATGCTGGCGCACAGCCAGCTGACAGCCAAAATAAACAAACCCCGCTTAACGCTTAACGCTCATACACTGCATAAAGTCTGACAGTACACGTCGACATACGATACCCCCGTTCGGCAGTGAGGTACGTGATACTTATGTCTTAACCACTATTATGTGCTATGTGCTGACGAACATTCAGGAGCGCGCGGCGTTGAGCTACTTCTACGCCAACCGCCCCCACCCCCAAAACGCCCGTAGGGCGTTTTGGGGCCCCGTCGTGGGGGCTCCTGAACCTTTTTTATTTTACACAAAAAAAAGAGAGATAAAAAGTGACCCCTTAGGTAGGTAGGTAGGTAGGTAGGGATTGTCCTTATGTTAGGTAGGTTGTTTATACGAGTATCGGCGCCGTAGTGACGCCGTCGTCGAGCACGCGACGTTTGGCGTAGAAGTAGCTCAACGCCGCGCGCTCCTGAATGTTCGTCAGCACATAGCACATAATAGTGGTTAAGACTTAAGTATCACGTACCTCACTGCCGAACGGGGGTATCGTATGTCGACGTGTACTGTCAGACTTTATGCAGTGTATGAGCGTTAAGCGTTAAGCGGGGTTTGTTTATTTTGGCTGTCAGCTGGCTGTGCGCCAGCATACGCGGTGTGTTATGTGCGCTAGTTGGCCATAGGCAGGCGTTCGTTGACAGCTGATACTTGTGCATTGGGCTTGTGGTGAAGACTGGAGGAGATGGAGACAGGGGCTGTGGACAGGAAACACTGGAGAAAGAACAGAACAAGAGATACATTACTGTACCAGACCCTCACCCCTATACAATAAGACTGGAGGAGATGGAGACAGGGGCGGTGGACAGGAAATACTGGAGAAAGAACAGAACAATTGTCACATTACTGTACCAGACCCTCACCCATATAGAATAAGACTGGAGGAGATGGAGACATGGGCTGTGGACAGGAAACACTGGAGAAAGAACACAACAATTGCCCCGTTACTGTACCAGACCCTCACCCCTGTAAATAAGATTGGAGGAGATGGAGACAAGGGTTGTAGACAGGAAACACTGGAGAAAGAACAGAACAATTGTCACATTACTGTACCAGACCTTCACCCCTATACAATAAGACTGTAGGAGATGGAGACAGAGGCTGTAGAAAGGAAACACTGGAGAAAGAAAAGAACAATTGTCACATTACTGTACCAGACCCTAACCCCTACACAATAAGACTGTAGGACATGGAGACTGAGGCTGTAGACAGAAAACACTGGAGAAAGAACAGAACAATTGTCACATTACTGTACCAGACCCTCACCCCTATACCATAAGACTGAAGGTGATGGAGACAGGGGCT
>JAHLWY010001652.1:0-17040 GCA_020002185.1 Paraescarpia echinospica
TCGGTGTATGGATCCCAGATGGTGCTGGCGTACTCACCAATAGGCCCAACCATGGTCTTGTACGCCAGCTCTTGGGTCTTGCTAGAGCCCACCTTCATGTTCTTTCTCCAAGGTACTATTGGCTTTTGGCGACGGTGCTGTCAACATGAACCCCACAAGACAGGTCAGTCTGCAGGTTGTTCCCGAGGTTCTTTACGGAGAACACTCGCTCGAGGGTGTGGTCAGATTCTTCCTGCGACGGGTCAGTGGCAGGTGGCTGCATTTGCCACTCTTCCTCCCATGCTTCCATTTTTCGGAGGTCTTCTTGGAACTTAGCTGGGACGTCTCTGCAGGCGACAAACCGATAGATGGTTGGGAGGTCATTTATATGTTAGGAAGAGGGAAGGCTCGAATAAGGACGCTGGATTCATAGCGCCATTGCCGGACTGTAATCCGTCGACCTTGGCAGAGTGCATACTATTTATTTATTATTATATAAATACTAAAGTGGCAGTCCATAAAGTACGTCACGTTTAGTGAATGGGGACCTCCTTGTAAGGGTGACGAAGCATGACATGAATATAAGTAACCGTTTGAAAACGAAAAAGTATAAACTTGTTTAAATGAGAACTGAAACAGCCATATTATGTCATATGCATTTCAATATGTACTATATAAGTATACAGTATTGCGTGATGTCTTAAACCTACTCATTTATAATAAAAACTGAAACACTGATTTTTTCGAAGCCTACCCAGATAGCAGACCCTCGTTGGGCCAACGGGGGCATTTTGCGTTGGCCCAACGTTGGGCCAACGTCATTTTGCTCATCGGCCCCACGTTGGCCCAACACGTTCCGGCCAACGTGGGTTTATAATACAACGTGGGTGGGATTTGCGCTGGTACGTATACACTTTTGATCTGGTGTTTAGACATTATACATTGGTTATATACTGCAACATACATATGATGACATTGGTCTTGGTTGTCAGTAATATTGTTTATTATTATGAAACTACTCATAACTTGACACAATCACATCACATCCCTACACTTCACACACGCACACTCGCACACGCGCGCGCACGTACACGCACACACACACACACACACACACACACACACACATGTTAGCCTCAATTCATGCTAGAATTGTTCCAGTTCTCCATCAGAGCACTCCTCTCTCTGAGGTGTGGTTGCTTTAGTCCTCGCCAAGGTCCGCGATCCTCGTGCAGGTCCCATTGCGATTCTGGGTGTAGTTTCTGCAATTATTATAATAATGCAGGATTAGGTTTGTATAGCATAACACTGCAGTGTTTTCTTACTTTTACCAAACCTAATAATATACATTACATATTAGCCTTAATTTTTGATATGTTCAGTAAAATAATTAATCACCTAATTGAAATATTTTTATTATAATTCTGATAAATTGTTTTGACCCCATTGAGTGCTGCCGAGATAGGGCCTACAGCTAAAACTGGATTAGCTGAGGGCAGAGCGTGCCAGTCACGGATGGTACGGGGAAAGAAGGTATACTGTTCATGTAGTCAGTGCGATAGATGATGCGCTGGTACTCTTGACTGTGGTGGCTTCTTCTATTGCTGGGAGGCAAGGGTTTGACATCGACGCACCTCTCACATGCTTATCCGTTATGGATTCTGTAGAGCATATGGCGAGTCTGGCAGTGCCTCTATATAGCTATCGTTGGCCACTGGAGCTGTTGGAGCATGTCGCTGGCGGCTAATTATATGATGTGTTTCTGTGTCTGTTTAGGACGAACCTGACAGCTATTCGCTGGATCTTATCAATACTGGAGTTCAGCTTCTCGGTGTATGGATCCCAGATGGTGCTGGCGTACTCACCAATAGGCCCAACCATGGTCTTGTACGCCAGCTCTTGGGTCTTGCTAGAGCCCACCCTCATGTTCTTTCTCCAGGGTACTATTGGCTTTTGGCGACGGTGCTGTCAACATGAACCCCACAAGACAGGTCAGTCTGCAGGTTGTTCCCGAGGTTCTTTACGGAGAACACTCGCTCGAGGGTGTGGTCAGAGGCTTCCTGCGACGGGTCAGTGGCAGGTGGCTGCATTTGCCACTCTTCCTCCCATGCTTCCATTTTTCGGAGGTCTTCTTGGAACTTAGCTGGGACGTCTCTGCAGGCGACAAACCGATAGATGGTTGGGAGGTCATTTATATGTTAGGAAGAGGGAAGGCTCGAATAAGGACGCTGGATTCACAGCGCCATTGCCGGACTGTAATCCGTCGACCTTGGCAGAGTGCATACTATTTATTTATTATTATATAGATACTAAAGTGGCAGTCCATAAAGTACGTCACGTTTAGTGAATGGGGACCTCCTTGTAAGGGTGACGAAGCATGACATGAATTTAGGAGTTCTGAAAGTAACCGTTTGAAAACGAAAAAGTATAAACTTGTTTAAATGAGAACTGAAACAGCCATATTATGTCATATGCATTTCAATATGTACTATATAAGTATACAGTAATGCGTGATGTCTTAAACCTACTCATTTATAATAAAAACTTAAACACTGATTTTTTCGAAGCCTACCCAGATAGCAGACCCTCGTTGGGCCAACGGGGGCATTTTGCGTTGGCCCAACGTTGGGCCAACGTCATTTTGCTCATCGGCCCCACGTTGGCCCAACACGTTCCGGCCAACGTGGGTTTATAATACAACGTGGGTGGGATTTGCGCTGGTACGTATACACTTTTGATCTGGTGTTTAGACATTATACATTGGTTATATACTGCAACATACATATGATGACATTGGTCTTGGTTGTCAGTAATATTGTTTATTATTATGAAACTACTCATAACTTGACACAATCACATCACATCCCTACACTTCACACACGCACACTCGCACACGCGCGCGCACGTACACGCACACACACACACACACACACATGTTAGCCTCAATTCATGCTAGAATTGTTCCAGTTCTCCATCAGAGCACTCCTCTCTCTGAGGTGTGGTTGCTTTAGTCCTCGCCAAGGTCCGCGATCCTCGTGCAGGTCCCATTGCGATTCTGGGTGTAGTTTCTGCAATTATTATAATAATGCAGGATTAGGTTTGTATAGCATAACACTGCAGTGTTTTCTTACTTTTACCAAACCTAATAATATACATTACATATTAGCCTTAATTTTTGATATGTTCAGTAAAATAATTAATCACCTAATTGAAATATTTTTATTATAATTCTGATAAATTGTTTTGACCCCATTGAGTGCTGCCGAGATAGGGCCTACAGCTAAAACTGGATTAGCTGAGGGCAGAGCGTGCCAGTCACGGATGGTACGGGGAAAGAAGGTATACTGTTCATGTAGTCAGTGCGATAGATGATGCGCTGGTACTCTTGACTGTGGTGGCTTCTTCTATTGCTGGGAGGCAAGGGTTTGACATCGACGCACCTCTCACATGCTTATCCGTTATGGATTCTGTAGAGCATATGGCGAGTCTGGCAGTGCCTCTATATAGCTATCGTTGGCCACTGGAGCTGTTGGAGCATGTCGCTGGCGGCTAATTATATGATGTGTTTCTGTGTCTGTTTAGGACGAACCTGACAGCTATTCGCTGGATCTTATCAATACTGGAGTTCAGCTTCTCGGTGTATGGATCCCAGATGGTGCTGGCGTACTCACCAATAGGCCCAACCATGGTCTTGTACGCCAGCTCTTGGGTCTTGCTAGAGCCCACCCTCATGTTCTTTCTCCAGGGTACTATTGGCTTTTGGCGACGGTGCTGTCAACATGAACCCCACAAGACAGGTCAGTCTGCAGGTTGTTCCCGAGGTTCTTTACGGAGAACACTCGCTCGAGGGTGTGGTCAGAGGCTTCCTGCGACGGGTCAGTGGCAGGTGGCTGCATTTGCCACTCTTCCTCCCATGCTTCCATTTTTCGGAGGTCTTCTTGGAACTTAGCTGGGACGTCTCTGCAGGCGACAAACCGATAGATGGTTGGGAGGTCATTTATATGTTAGGAAGAGGGAAGGCTCGAATAAGGACGCTGGATTCACAGCGCCATTGCCGGACTGTAATCCGTCGACCTTGGCAGAGTGCATACTATTTATTTATTATTATATAGATACTAAAGTGGCAGTCCATAAAGTACGTCACGTTTAGTGAATGGGGACCTCCTTGTAAGGGTGACGAAGCATGACATGAATTTAGGAGTTCTGAAAGTAACCGTTTGAAAACGAAAAAGTATAAACTTGTTTAAATGAGAACTGAAACAGCCATATTATGTCATATGCATTTCAATATGTACTATATAAGTATACAGTAATGCGTGATGTCTTAAACCTACTCATTTATAATAAAAACTTAAACACTGATTTTTTCGAAGCCTACCCAGATAGCAGACCCTCGTTGGGCCAACGGGGGCATTTT
The DNA here is from genome assembly GCA_020002185.1 of Paraescarpia echinospica. Classification (NCBI taxonomy): domain Eukaryota; kingdom Metazoa; phylum Annelida; class Polychaeta; order Sabellida; family Siboglinidae; genus Paraescarpia; species Paraescarpia echinospica. Next base: position 4,397 of record JAHLWY010001652.1, read on the forward strand.
GCGTTGGCCCAACGTTGGGCCAACGTCATTTTGCTCATCGGCCCCACGTTGGCCCAACACGTTCCGGCCAACGTGGGTTTATAATACAACGTGGGTGGGATTTGCGCTGGTACGTATACACTTTTGATCTGGTGTTTAGACATTATACATTGGTTATATACTGCAACATACATATGATGACATTGGTCTTGGTTGTCAGTAATATTGTTTATTATTATGAAACTACTCATAACTTGACACAATCACATCACATCCCTACACTTTACACACGCACACGCTCGCACACGCGCGCGCACGTACACGCACACACACACACACATGTTAGCCACACACACACACACACATGTTAGCCTCAATTCATGCTAGAATTGTTCCAGTTCTCCATCAGAGCACTCCTCTCTCTGAGGTGTGGTTGCTTTAGTCCTCGCCAAGGTCCGCGATCCTCGTGCAGGTCCCATTGCGATTCTGGGTGTAGTTTCTGCAATTATTATGATAATGCAGGATTAGGTTTGTATAGCATAACACTGCAGTGTTTTCTTACTTTTACCAAACCTAATAATATACATTACATATTAGCCTTAATTTTGGATATGTTCAGTAAAATAATTAATCACCTAATTGAAATATTTTTATTATAATTCTGATAAATTGTTTTGACCCCAATTAGTGCTGCCGAGATAGGGCCTACAGCTAAAACGTGATATCTGGATATAATATTATATATTACTGGAATGGAGGAAAATTGAACTGCAGTCACCACAGATTCCTAAATTAATTAATTATGTGGTAGTCAAAATAGTGCTTATACATATTCAACAAATACAATACAAAATAGGCAAAAGATGGTCTTTGTGGAATAGTATTTACTGCTACACAAACCTCAGTTCTGGTATAGTCTTAATAAGAAGGCCAGCAGCCATAGGCCAGCAGCTGCCAGACAGAAGCCTGAAACAATACACTGCCCAATTTGTTAAGGTAATTATGCCATCCACTATTCCACTCCAGGGGTGAAAAGCACCCTCCTGGGATAATCCACTGGGAGAGAGCACCAGTACTCATCTCATTTGATGTCAGTAGAGGAGCTTTTAAGCTCAACAAACAAGCCCTGCAATCAAAGATTAGACACAGGGTAGGAGACAACAAATAATGAAGAAGTTATTCTAAGCATACTAGTGGCCACTAACTTGGGAAATGTGTGGGAAGGCGAAGTCATTCAATAATAATAATGCATAACTCACTAGGTAACATCTCAGGATTTCAGATATGTCAGAAGTTATATAACAGGTGTCAACCTGGGACAACTCCTATCTGTAAGATCATGAGAAAAATCCATAAGATCTGCAGAAAATCCTTACAAATTGTCAACGCAAACATGAACACAATTTTGGTATGTAGGCACTGCCATAACACATCCTTAGACAATAACAACGAAATACAACTCGGTCTGACACAGATCATATATTTCATATGCTCCTTATTGTAAGCGACGGTAGCATGCTTCGCTTCGCGCAGCATTGCTGGAGTCAATTCAAAATCGCATCAATTTGCGTCGAAGTTGACCCTGCACTGCAAAAACGCTGTTATGGTGTCAGCGCTCAGAGATTTCCGGCATTCCGTGAGCACCTTGCGCACCATCGAGAACGACCTCTAACAGTCGGCGTTGCTGTGAGGCAAGCTGAGCACCGCTGCCATGACACTTCCCAAGTAGGCAAACCGAAGCGCGCCCGGTGGCGTGTTCAGGGCGATCACGTCGCCCCAGACGGCGTCGAGACGGCGAGGCTGGCCATCCACCTCGAGGCTGATCGCGTCATCCTCCATCAGCTGGAGGTTCTCGAACTCGTCTTTCAGCGTCTCCTCGTCGACGTCTGGGGCAAACTGCGCAGCGAGACAAAGAACTGAAAGACACAACCATTATGTAAGCTCAGTTGTCAAGTGACTGTCACTGAGAAAACGGATGTTCAGCGCAACCTTAAAAATACTATGATAAAACAATCAAAATACAAGCAAATTATTCCGCATTAAAACTTACGTGATGCATATGTGAGGTGTGCTCCTTTAGCGAGATTCATCACCACCAGATCCTTCAGAACTTCACTGTGGAAGGGAAACTTCGCCACCATCTTGCTAATCACTAAAGAGTAGAAGGCTCGCACTTTTCTGAAAACAACTATTCTGATAAAAATGTGACTTTAATAGCAAAGTACATGCCAGAAATCCAGCCGGACCACCATGGACAAAATATCACAGAAAAAATTGATTTGATAGGGATTAATCCACTTTTGTCCTACCAAAAATTTTTTGTTAGGCATTGTACTAGTTGATTATTATTTATTGGACATACTATTGCTTGGGGTTTTGAAGAAGCTAGATCAATGCAGTTTTATTGATATTAGGCATGTTATCCTCAAATATTACTGCAATTATATTCAAGCATTTTACGAACCGAAAAAACTTACCTGTCTGTGCAGGCTCCAAGTCCTCGGTAGATAGGATTGTCCTCGTTGGCAAGCCGATGGCGATGTTGTCGTCGGAGTGCTGGTTGTCCAGCAAGGTGAACTCCACCGTCCTCGGGTCTTGCTGTCCACGGATGAAGCGCAGCGGAACAAACTTCACCATCAGCTTTCGTAGCAGGCGGCCTGTCTCTGGGAGGAGCTCTCCCACCTTGGTCTCATCCGCCTGCAACACTAAACTAATACTTGCTTTGTAAAATACCATAACTTCTCCCCAGAATATATCCGAAACAACGACTACAACAATGCTTCTTTTGCTGTGAAATAGCTTGAATGTGCTGAAATATTTGAAAGTCAGTGGAGGTGACAGCAGTCCAACTTCTAATCATTGCAATGACAGTAATTACAGGTACCATAATTACTGTCAAATTTGTGGCTAAAACATGACACAGTAACTGTATACCTGGAACAACTTGTTGAAGTCCATGAGGACCGGCAGAATGAAGCCCAGGAAGAGTATGGTCAGCTTAATGGTCGGGTTGGTCAGGCGATCCACCACTCTCTTCACACGGCCAGGTTCTCGCCGTCTTCTTGGCTGGCGAAGTAGGCTGTCATAGCCGGGTTCTGGCCCAGCACCCTCTCGGTCACCCACAGCAAGGATATCCAGTGAATCTGACAGTGCGTCAATACCTCCAGCTCATCCTCGTTGGCGAACTCTTGAAACTCACGGAAGAGCTTTCGCCTCTTGGCACTGAAAATACACATTCCATTTGACATGACACATTCACAAATGGCAAAGTTTGAATAAACCATTTCATGCAGTAATTTCGCAATGTGTCAGCTTGGCCAGGTTGGCAGTCCAAAACTGATTACAGGTTTGATTTTAAAAGAAATGTCTACAGTTGTACCAGCATTAGGCGAAAGACATAAAATGAGGGCAGCATTATAGTAGACGAGATGGTATACGTGCGGTCAAAGTGGACCCAGATGTCAATGAGCAAGTCATCAACGGACAGTGACAGCTGCTTCATCCCAGCCCAGACTGAACACATGGGGCTGACGTTCGCGTACCCGCAACTACACCGGATTCCTGCTCCCGATCATGGCGTTGCAGTTGTTGCTTGCAAACTCCACGCAATTTGCCCTGTCGATTTCCAGTTTCCTACAAACAACAGGGTTCAAATTTAATTAATGTACCCAACTACTAAAGAATAACCTACAACTTTATTATGCAATGGAATAAAATGTAATTTAGTAGCATGGTTTATAAATATGTTCAACATTTATCACGTAGTAAATTTCATAATGACGATAACAATTATGTGTAGTAATAATAATAATAATAATAATAAAATAATTATTATTATTCAAATGTAGCCTTTTATAGACTAGGTATTTTATTTATAATCACCTTAGGACGCCGTCCAATGCATCGAATATATCGTGCGCAGTGCTTCGCGCTTGCTCAGGAGAGCGTTTTCTGTTCGCGCAGAGCACATTGGGATGCATTGTCTAAATTTCGCGGCAGTCAAGCTCGGTAAAGACGGGTAACCCTCGATAAACATCGGCGGCATATTTCATGGAGATCGCGTTTGAATTTTTTGGTCAAAATCACAAATATCCGTAAGGATTGCTTCGTACGCCCGTACAATTCACAAAAATCCGTCAGGCTTAGTGGTAAAACGTACAAGTTGACACCTCTTCACCACTTCCGGGGAGTACATTATTATTATGTTATACATATACTCTCGATTTCAACATGTACATATTTCGAAATGGTGTATACAATTTCGGTCACCAGCAGTTATAATCATAATTGACAGTATTTGACAGTGTAAATCATTTTTTCTAAAAAAGAAGTTAATTTATTTAATGATCGGAAAAATATGTTAGGTTAATTTAATTGAGAGATGTCTTTAAAGTTAGTTGCCCCTAACCTGGTGTATACTTAATGACTTTTTGGAAAATTGAGAATTTGGCTTACATTGGCACAATATCTCCAAGAATGGTTGACCCAACATTGGACCAACGTTGCCTCATGGTGGTTGACCAATGTTGACCCAACGTTGGCCCAACGTTAGTACACGTTGTTGTACCCGAATATATAAATGTATAATTACGTGTAATGGGCCAGTCATTGAACCAACGTTGGACTAACACTCGGTTCACTTGAAAATTGTGTTGATTGCACAACGTTGGCCCAATGATGTTCACCCGAGGCCAACGTTATGCCAACGGTATCCTAGTTGGGACAACGTTGGGTCAGTACGGTCTTGCTATCTTGGTATCGGAAAACACTGCGTATCTCAATTTTTTCAATGCAAGTCCCAAGCGAGTGCATGGTTAAGTCGATTACACATTAACGCGTAAACGATGCGTATTGCGTATAACGTCCGTAAAACACATCCGTTAACGCACCGTTTTGAATATATGCTTTTTAATGTGACATGACACATTGATGCGTTAGCGGATGCGTTTAATGCTACATTCGAACATGTTACAAAATTATGCATTAGTGCTCCGTAAATTTAGCAAGGATTCCCAACTTATGACGTCATATGGGATGTTTCCCCTACTTCTTCTCGTGTCGCAAAAAAGCATCGACAGTGCCTGAAGCGTGAACATATGTAAGGGACCTGATCGACGAGGTTCCGGGGTGGCCGTGCCTCTACAACCAGCGCCACATTTCCTACCACGAGTCGCAAAAATGCTGCAATGCGTGGGGGACAATAGCTACAACAATACGAGACGGGAACAATGGTAATAATTTAAATAGGCCTAACGATAGGTATATATCTACATGATTAGCGCCATGGTAGGCCTATATATACACATACAGTACTTGAGCAAACTGCTCTCTGTTAAGATGGAACTATTTCTCATTATAGTCATATAGATCGTTGACAATAAGGTAGGGTAGCCAGGGACAGCGCGGCCTTTCGAAGGAAAACGTTCCCTACCTAGGACAACACAGTCCGTGATATTCACTTTGGTTTTACACCTCTATGGACGAAAAAAATAATTCTTTGAAAATATAATGCATATATACAAACTGTTATATATTAAGGTACACTAGCTGCAAGATTTAAATTATAATTAACATAAATAAAATTTATAGTAGATAATATCTACTATAAATTTTGTAACTTATGTTTGTGACCTATTATATTTCTTAATATTTCATCACACGTATTTGACTTCTGATGATTTCGTCATAATTATGTAATCCTTGCTAGCATTTTTTATGTTGTAACATTAGCATGAAAACATATTGTACTGCACGTGTTATAAAGCATTTGTACCATATATAAGTATAGGAAGCCGGTAGGGGGCCGTCATACTGGACATGCAAAATGTGTGTCTTAACACGATGTATGCAAAACGGTACCTACTTTCCATATGTGATATTGTTAGACATGCAAGATAAATAATAATGAGTTGCACCAGTTTGACTATTGGCAAAATATTAGATCAAAATGCATAAAATAAATTATACTAATTATACCTGTCTCATTTTGCTGAACTTTCTAGATGGTTATAGGATATATGTCAGCATCATTTTGCTCACAATATTGGGACATTCATAATAATTTTAATTTTGCATACGTGACGAGGGGCCGTATTACCCCAATGGACCGCGCTGCTCCAGTCTACTTAAGGAAAACGCCTTGCTCTCTTAGTCCTTCAACAATTTCGTGCTCCCAGTATCTCCGTTGTTTTCTTTTTCGTGGGATATTGCAGCCAAGAAGAAGTATAACGTCCTCCTCGCTCAAATAATCCACGAAAACGACTTTGTTGTTGTCCGTTTTCGGTGGAATTACGCATCTATTACGCACCATGTACGAGTCAACGTGCCATGCCTTTACGCATCCGTTTAACGCACGCACACAATGCATCCATTAAACGGATGCCTTTGCGCGTCTATATGTCATCGGCTATAGAGTCGGGTCTATCATATCAATGAAAATTTTCGATTTTGTTCAGTATATTTCATAAATAGACATTTCTGGTCGAAAACAAAATGTGCAGCCTTATAATACATGGTAGTCCTTATACATGTCAACAAATAAGCTGTTCGATCACACTTTCGAAATTAAAAAAGGGAAAAAGTCTATGATTTAACCAACGAAAATGTAAGAAACTACACAGTTCTCGAACACGCGACGCGAGATGCTAGCAGTAAGAATGAGTGTAGCCTGAGTAACAGATTCGCCGAATATTACTTCAATGATGCATAGTCATATGAACAAAAATAGACGAAAGATGGACCTATGTCGTTGATCAAGAATTATGTTTTGACGTTCACCGTTATGCCATGTTCGTCACATTCGCTCACTTTATTTACTTTTCTTATTCATTTCTCTTAAATGCGTTATTTTTATGATTACTAGATTATTACCGATTTGTAAACACCCGTGAACGGGTCATTAGTCCCGGATTTAATGGTGTGTAAATAAAGTTTATTATTATATTATTCGTATTTAGTCTTGCAATCAGCGTCCGAAACTGACCACCGCAGACTCTTGCAAAGCTTGCTGCCGGCGGACACGCCACATTAATCATCTATGACCAGCTTTCAGTATGGGAATCCTTCTTTGAAGTATGTGAAAAGTTGTTTCCTAGCACTTGCAAAACATCCAGTAAATTTGTTCATGTTTATTTCATGTTTTGCTTCATCGCCTATTGAATGACAGCGAACAGCGGTGCCTGCATTCTTTGGTGTTGTAGGCCTAACTTAGTTAATACAAACTAGCCATTTGCTACTATGTTCAACGTTTTCAGAATGCCGTCTTAAAGCGGAAGATTCTGATAAAATGTCCGATATCCTGGAGGTGGACACCTTATTCCCGGTGTGATCTGTGATATTTTTGATTGCTGAACTTTCTTCAGGATCGTTAATTTTTATGCAAACGTTTTTTTTGACATATGCAATATGTGATTTTACTTTGTAGTTGTAGAGTCTCGTCGCCAACTTCTTCAGTACATGTGACGTATGATGCCATCGTACATGTGAGATAGTTCGTAATTCCCCTCGTCTCGACTGAGTGGTGTTCTGGTTTCCCAATCTAAACCATAATGGCTTCTTCTATGCGCCGTGTTTTTCTTTTGGATTCTTTGTCTATTATTTTCGCTCCGGTTTATGATGTGATTTTGGTTTTGTTGTGTGGTCGGATTTGTTGATGGTCGACATTGATCTTTTTTCTCGCCCACAGTAGGCCTATATATACGCATACAGTACTTGAGCAAACTGCTCTCTGTTAAGATGGAAATATTTCTCATTATAGTCATATATAGATCGTTGACAATAAGGTATGGTAGCCTGGGACAGCGCGGCCTTTCAAAGGAAAACGTTCCCTACCTAGGACAACACAGTCCGTGATATTCACTTTGGTTTTACACCTCTATGGACGAACAAAACATCCTTTGAAAATATAATGCATGTATACAAACTGTTATATATTAAGGTACACTAGCTGCAATATTTAAATTATAATTAACATAAATAAAATTTATAGTAGATAATATCTACTATACATTTTGTAACTTATGTTTGTGACCTATTATATTTCTTAATATTTCATCACACGTATTTGACTTCTTATGATTTCGTCATAATTATGAAATCCTTGCTAGCATTTTGTATTTTGTAACATTAGCATGAAAACTTAATGTTTTACATATTGTACAGCACGTGTTATAAAGCATTTTAACCATTTCATTTTTATGCAAACGGTTTTTTTTACATATGCAATGTGTGATTTTACTTTGTAGTTGTAGAGTCTCGTCGCCAACTTCTTCAATACATGTGACGTATGATGCCGTCGTGCATGTGAGATAATTCGCAATTCCACTCGTCTCGACTGATTGGTTTTGTGGCTTTTCCAATTTAAACCATAATGGCTTCTTCTATGCGCCGTGTTTTTCTTTTGGATTCTTTATGTATTATTTTCGCTCCGGTTTATGATGTGATTTTGTTGTTGTTGTGTGGTCGGATTTGTTAATGGTCGACATTGATCTTTTTTCTCGCCCATCGTGCACATGTCTTTTTTGTTTTGTCAACATCCTTTCCATGTTCCCCAAATCTCATTTTGACCATTCTTCCCGTACCAAAACATACAAAAGCCTGGTTGTTTTAGTGCTGGCATTTTACGAATGCAAAACCGAGTCCAAAAGAAGAATATGCGCATTTGAAATTTGTCAGAAAGTTTGTTACAGAGACCACGTAACAGGTGCAGCCGTATGTCAGCAATGCCAGCACTCACCAAAGCCGCAGGACCTCAAGAAAGTCTTTTGACCACAGAGAAACTCCAGACAGTCCAATGCTTCGGCCACACAACCAGGCACAACACACGCGCCAAATAAATATTACACGGCACAGTCATATGCGCCAGAAAACGAGGAAGACCACAACAAATATACATGGGCAACATCAGAGAGTAGACGGGTCTAAAGTCAGGGGAGTTACGATGCAGCCGGCAATCGTCCCAGATGGAAAAAATCGCTGTTAAAACTCATATCCACGTGGATGTCACCCACTCTTTATTATTGCTCACGATTTTTCCAGGTATATGCAGATACGTATAAATGGCTGTTGTTCATTAGTACGATATCGTGAGGAAAGTGCTAAAATTTATTTGGCTGAACATAAGTTATTATGTAGGCGCTTGTAAAATAAATATGGAAGTGACATTACGCAGGCCGTCTTCGCGTACATTCTCTGGATTTGCTCTGCAGACGTAAAGCTCTGGCCTTTGTTTAGATATAGAAATAATTTTACGCATATTTCGTGTAAACAAACTGCATCATTCCAGCCTTGAAGGTCCGAACATGAACGTCGTTTTCCACTGAATGTCTAGATTGGCCGAATGGTCCTGACTCCTGGGCCGACTGCGTAATGCCACGGTTTTAAGCACCAACGGTATTTAACATGGGGTCAATGGGAAATAGTGATTCGTTGTTTCAAGTCAATTCCCCAATTTTAATTACTGCATACTTTTGATATGTTTAATTGGTACTTTAAATGTAATTAAAACAGTATAAATATCTTATGTTGCAATTTTGTACCGGTCAAATCATAAAAAACCTGTACAACAACCCTAAACCTTACCGTAAACCTAACCCTTTTTGCACATCAGACGAATCATAAAATGCAATGTGTACGTGTTGGAGTAGCAGAATGCTCTCTCCTTTAGACTCATGGGTACCTGATCATAAATGTACACGCAAAATGAGTTTTATTTAAAATTGGACTAGCACAGCTAAGAAGTGTTTCATGTATTAACAGAACACGTGTCCTTTATTGTTAATGTGTCATTATTAATAACAGTTCAATGTTATGATAGCTGTATAAAGAAAACAACAAACCATGATATATTTACTCAAAAAACATTTAATTGGTTAAATCTCAAGTAATTGTGATTTTATACGCCGTGTCTCTTCTGTATAATTGGTCAAGCGGCATTGACTTCGTACGTAGCATGACCTGCTTCAAGAAAACTCGAACATTTAAATGTCTGAGTCACCCTTGTAACAATGGGGGAGGTTTGGCTGGCTCAAAGTTCACCTATAACCATTGGTCCCACATATCCCCTACTTGGTCTTTGGAATTATAATAGGCACTGTCATGATATAACGTCCCGTGGACGATACATTATTAGAAGATCATACCTATTTAGATATCTTCTATACATATCAAAAACAAGAAAAGTCACGGTGGTGTGTAAGATGGCGACCACCTTGAATTTCATAATAGCCGATATAATGTAGTCGCTATTATTTCTTAGCAATAAATCGGGTTGTTAATGTCGCATACAGCTGTAATAAAATAGAATGACTATGAAAGTCCTGGGAAATCCACCGGACATAAATATTATGTATAACTAGCATACATTCAAAGTGGCCGCCAACTATCTAAATCGTGCCATATATTTGCTCCGAGATCGAGTGAATTAATTTATTTTGCAATTTGTTTTGCGAATGTAATGAAAACAGTTTTGTGATGAACATTATAATTTGAATGGATAATTAGTCATTTGTATGAATCCAATATGGTAACCAAATTGCCGTATATTACATCCTGCTATCTATTTCCATGTCCACCAAGCCAAAACAAATCAATGGATTAGAAATTCCACATTTTATGCTGTGCATCCGGACATTTTTTAATATGCATATTTTTGGCGCGCTTTTCGGGATGCCGAGATGTGACGTCACTTATGACTAAAACTCGTATCAGGCCGACCCTTTCCATGCATTCAGAGCATGTTTAAAAGTATAGCTTTTGGGTCGAAACGAGCGTCAGAATGAGTTATTGTGCAATATTCCGATGTAATACAAACACTAGTCATTATAGAGGAACACGCAGTTATCTTACGGTTCCACATGAATCGAATTTTATTCAAAACAACGAATGCGAAAGTCAACTAGGTTTCGCCGAGCTTGGGCTCGTTTTCAGAATAATTATATCGAATGCAACCAACGGGACACAATCTACACCAATAAACATACATAGCAAACATATATTGTATCCAGCTACAGAAAGAAACGTGTATAATCTCATAATATCACTAGAATATCGATATATGAAGCTGGAGTTGTACAATTTATCATACCAACTTAAATCAGTCAGAGAGTTTCCGCTGGCGCCGCCAGCACAGTGTTAGGTGCGTTAGTTTCTTGTCACTTATTTTAAAATCGGGCGACGCCGATTCAATCCTGACACCATGCAAACCATTGATTTTCTTTACACTTTTTTTGTTTATGTTTTCACGAAGAAATATAAACCAAATCATTTTGTATACTATGATGCACTGTTTGTAAATATTTTATATTTGTGTAGTAATGTAGTAATTATTTATTCGCCACAAAAATGAAAATATGGTCATTATATATAACGATGTTTCTAAATTTTATTTATCCAGACAGATCACAATCTGTTTTTAAATATATAATTACAATATATTACCGTACAATATATGTACAATTAATAAATTATATATCCATTACATTATATTTGTTTGGATAAATAAAATTTAAAAACATCGTTATAATGACCATATTTTCATTTTTGTGGCGAATAAATAATTACTACAAAAATTAAAATTATTTACAAACAGTGCATTATAGTATAACATGATTTGGTTTATAATACATAAACAACAAAAGTGTAAAGAAAATCAATAATTTGCATGGTGTCAGGATTGAACCGGCGTCGCCCGATTGTAAAATAAATAGCAAAAAACCAACGCGTCTACCAACTGAGCTAGCGTCACCAATAGAAATTCATCGACTGATTTAAGTTGTTATGATAAATTGTACAACTCCTGCTTCATATATAGATATTTTAGTGATATTATGAGATTATACACGTTACTTTCTATAGCTGGATACAATATCTGTTTGCTATGTATGTTTATTGGTGTAGATTGTCTCCCGTTGGTTGCATTCGATATAATTATTCTGAAAACGAGCCCAAGCTCGACGAAACCTAGTCGACTTTCGCATTCGTTGTTTTGAATAAAATTCGATTCATGTGGAACCGTAAGATAACTGCTTGTTCCTCTGCGATGACTAGTGTTTGTATTACGTCGGAACATTGCACAATAACAGGTAATAGGTATAACCGAAACATGGGCAACCACCGATATATCAGATGCCGAATTGGGACTGACAGGATATGTAATGTTTAGGAAAGCTAGAATAGGAAGAAGGGGAGGTGGAGTTATTTTATATATTAAAGAATCTATCCAGGCTTATGAAATACAATTAGACAGAGAAGCAGATTGCGAAGAAGCTGTTTGGTGTAACATAGTTACAGGAAACTCAACATTAACGGTTGGATTAGTTTATCGAAGCCCAAACATAAGCATAGAAGAGAATGAAAAAAAAAACGCTATAAGGGAAGTGAGCAAACGGGACTGTGTTATTATGGGGGATTTTAACCATGGGCATATAAAATGGAAATCTCTACAGAGTATGGGTAGTGAGGACCACAAGTTTTTAATTTTAGTACAAGATAGTTTCCTTTCTCAACATGTGCTAGAACCAACCGGGGAGAGAATGTGTTAGACATAGTTTTGTCCTCACAGAATGAATTAGTTGACAATGTCAGGATATGTGAGCCACTGGGGAATAGTGATCACAACCAGATACATTTTACCATCAAAGTAAAATCAGAAAGGAATAGTAAAAAGC
>JAHLWY010001653.1:0-15995 GCA_020002185.1 Paraescarpia echinospica
TCTGTAGACAAGTATAACAAGGCTTAGGGGTGTGAGTTTGTAGGCTAGTATAACAAAGCTTAGGGGGTGTGAGTCTGTAGGCTAGTATAACAAAGCTTAGGGGGTGTGAGTCTGTAAACAAGTATAACAAAGCTTAGGGAGTGTGAATCTGTAGACACATATGACAAAGCTTAGGGGTGTGAGTTTGTAGACACATATGACAAAGCTTAGGGGTGTGAGTCTGTAGCCAAGTATAACAAAGCTCAGGGGGTGTGAGTCTGTAGGCAAGTATAACAAAGCTTAGGGAGTGTGATTCTTTAGACAAGTATAACAAAGGTTAGGGGGTGTGAGTCTGTTGGCTAGTATAACAAAGCATAGGGGGTGTGAGTCTGTAGACAAGTATAAGAAAGCTTAGGGGGTGTGAGTCTGTTGGTTAGTAAAACAAAGCATAGGGGGTGTGAGTCTGTAGACAAGTATAACAAAGCTTAGGGGGTGTGAGTCTGTTGGCTAGTATAACAAAGCATAGGGGGTGTGAGTCTGTAGACAAATATAACAAAGCTTAGGGGGTGTGAGTGTGTAGGCAAGTATAATAAAGCTTAGGGGGTGTGAGTCTGTAGGCTAGTATAACAAAGCTTAGGGAGTGTGAGTCTGTAGGCTAGTATAACAAAGCTTGGGGGTGTGAGTATGTAGACAAGTATAGCAAAGGTTAGGGAGTGTGATTCTGTAGGCTAGTATAACAAAGCTTAGGGGTGTGAGTCTGTAGACAAGTATAACAAGGCTTAGGGGTGTGAGATTGTAGACACATATGACAAAGCTTAGGGGTGTGAGTCTGTAGGCTAGTATAACAAAGCTTAGTGGTGTGAGTCTGTAGGCTAGTATAACAAAGCTTAGGGGGTGTGAGTATGTAGGCTTGTATAACAAAGCTTAGGGAGTGTGAGTCTGTAGGCTAGTATAACAAAGCTTAGGGGTGTGAGTCTGTAGGCTAGTATAACAAAGCTTAGGGGGTGTGAGTCTGTAGATAAGTATAACAAGGCTTAGGGGTGTGAGTTTGTAGGCTAGTAAAACAAAGCTTAGGGGGTGTGAGTCTGTAAACAAGTATAACAAAGCTTAGGGAGTGTGAATCTGTAGACAAGTATAACAAAACTTAGGGGTGTGAGTCTGTAGACACATATGACAAAGCTTAGGGGTGTGAGTCTGTAGACAAGTATAACAAAGCATAGGGGGTGTGAGACTGTAGACAAGTATAACAAAGCTTAGGGGGTGTGAGTCTTTAGGCAAGTATAACAAAGCTTAGGGGGTGTGAGTCTGTAGGCTAGTATAACAAAGGTTAGGGGGGGTGAGTCTGTTGGCTAGTATAACAAAGCATAGGGGGTGTGAGTCTGTAGACAAGTATAACAAAGCTTACAGGGTGTGAGTCTGTTGGCTAGTATAACAAAGCATAGGGGGTGTGAGTCTGTAGGCAAGTATAACAAAGCTTAGGGGGTGTGAGTCTGTAGGCTAGTATAACAAAGCTTAGGGAGTGTGAGTCTTTAGGCTAGTATAACAAAGCTTAGGGTGTGAGTCTGTAGACAAGTATAACAAAGCTTAGGGGGTTTGAGTCTGTAGGCTAGTATAACAAAGTGTAGGGGGTGTGAGTCTGCAGACAAGTATAACAAAGCTTAGTGGGTGTGAGTCTGTAGACAAGTATAGCAAAGGTTAGGGAGTGTGATTCTGTAGGCTAGTATAACAAAGCTTAGGGAGTGTGAGTCTGTAGACATGTATAACAAGGCTTAGGGGTGTGAGTTTGTAGACACGTATGACAAAGCTTAGGGGTGTGAGTCTGTAGGCTAGTATAACAAAGCTTAGGGGTGTTAGTCTGTAGGCTAGTATAACAAAGCTTAGGGGGTGTGAGTATGTAGGCTAGTATAACAAAGCTTAGGGAGTGTGAGTATGTAGGCTAGTATAACTAACAAAGCTTAGGGGTGTGAGTCTGTAGGCTAGTATAACAAAGCTTAGGGGGTGTGAGTCTGTAGACAAGTATAACAAGGCTTAGGGGTGTGAGTTTGTAGGCTAGTATAACAAAGCTTAGGGGGTGTGAGTCTGTAAACAAGTATAACAAAGCTTAGGGAGTGTGAATCTGTAGACAAGTATAACAAAGCTTAGGGGTGTGAGTCTGTAGACACATATGAAAAAACTTAGGGGTGTGAGTCTGTAGACAAGTATAACAAAGCATAGGGGGTGTGAGTCTGTAGACATGTATAACAAAGCTTAGGGTGTGTGAGTCTGTAGACACATGTGACAAAGCTTAGGGGTGTGAGTCTGTAGACAAGTATAAAAAACTTAGGGGTGTGAGTCTGTAGGCTGGTATAACAAAGCTTAGGGGTTTGAGTCTGTAGGCTAGTATAACAAAGTTTAGGGTGTGTGAGTATGTAGGCTAGTATAACAAAGCTTAGGGAGTGTGAGTCTGTAGGCTAGTATAACAAAGCTTAGGGGTGTGAGTCTGTAGGCTAGTATAACAAAGCTTAGGGGGTGTCAGTCTGTAGACACATGTGACAAATCTTAGGGTGTCAGTCTGTAGCCAAGTATAACAAAGCTTAGGGGGTGTGAGTCTGTAGACAAGTATAACAAAGCTTAGGGGTGTGAGTCTGTAGGCTAGTATAACAAAGCTTAGGGGCTGTGAGTATGTAGGCTATTATAACAAAGCTTAGGGAGTGTGAGTCTGTAGGCTAGTATAACAAAGCTTAGGGGTGTGAGGCTGTAGGCTAGTATAACAAAGCTTAGGGAGTGTGAGTCTGTAGACAAATATAACAAAGCTTAGGGGGTGTGAGTCTTTAGGCAAGTACAACAAAGCTTAGGGGGTGTGAGTCTGTAGGCTAGTATAACAAAGGTTAGGGGGGGTGAGTCTGTTGGCTAGTATAACAAAGCATAGGGGGTGTGAGTCTGTAGACAAGTATAACAAAGCTTAGGGGGTGTGAGTCTGTTGGCTAGTATAACAAAGCATAGGGGGTGTGAGTCTGTAGGCAAGTATAACAAAGCTTAGGGGGTGTGAGTCTGTAGGCTAGTATAACAAAGCTTAGGGAGTGTGAGTCTTTAGGCTAGTATAACAAAGCTTAGGGGTGTGAGTCTGTAGACAAGTATAACAAAGCTTAGGGGGTTTGAGTCTGTAGGCTAGTATAACAAAGTGTAGTGGGTGTGAGTCTGCAGACAAGTATAAGAAAGAAACAGTGGATGTGAGTCTGTAGACAGAGTATAAAGGGATTGAGGAGTGTGTGATTCTATGAGCTAGTATAACAAAGCTTAGAAGTGTGAGTCTGTAGAACAAGTATAATAACAAGACTTAGGGGTGTGGGGTTTGCATGGAGCACATTATGACAAAAGCTTAGGGGGTGTGGAAGTCTACTAAGGCTAGTATAACAAAAGCAAGGTGGTGTGAGTTTGTAGACACGTATGACAAAGCTTAGGGGTGTGAGTCTGTAGGCTAGTATAAAAAAGCTTAGGGGTGTTAGTCTGTAGGCTAGTATAACAAAGCTTAGGGGGTGTGAGTATGTAGGCTAGTATAACAAAGCTTAGGGAGTGTGAGTATGTAGGCTAGTATAACTAACAAAGCTTAGGGGTGTGAGTCTGTAGGCTAGTATAACAAAGCTTAGGGGGTGTGAGTCTGTAAACAAGTATAACAAAGCTTAGGGAGTGTGAATCTGTAGACAAGTATAACAAAGCTTAGGGGTGTGAGTCTGTAGACATATATGACAAAGCTTAGGGGTGTGAGTCTGTAGACAAGTATAACAAAGCATAGGGGGTGTGAGTCTGTAGACATGTATAACAAAGCTTAGGGTGTGTGAGTCTGTAGACACATGTGACAAAGCTTAGGGGTGTGAGTCTGTAGACAAGTATAACAAAGCTTAGGGGTGTGAGTCTGTAGGCTGGTATAACAAAGCTTAGGGGTTTGAGTCTGTAGGCTAGTATAACAAAGTTTAGGGTGTGTGAGTCTGTAGGCTAGTATAACAAAGCTTAGGGGTGTGAGTCTGTAGGCTAGTATAACAAAGCTTAGGGGGTGTCAGTCTGTAGACACATGTGACAAAGCTTAGGGTGTCAATCTGAAGACAAGTATAACAAAGCTTAGGGGGTGTGAGTCTGTAGACAAGTATAACAAAGCTTAGGGGTGTGAGTCTGTAGGCTAGTATAACAAAGCTTAGGGGGAGTGAGTATGTAAGCTAGTATAACAAAGCTTAGGGAGTGTGAGTCTGTAGGCTAGTATAAAAAATCTTAGGGGTGTGTCTGTAGGCTAGTATAACAAAGCTTAGGGGGTGTGAGTATGTAGACACATGTGACAAAGCTTAGGGTGTGAGTCTGTAGACAAGTATAACAAAGCTTAGGGGGTGTGAGTCTGTAGACAAGTATAACAAAGCTTAGGGGTGTGAGTCTGTAGGCTAGTATAACAAAGCTTAGGGGGTGTGAGTATGTAGGCTAGTATAACAAAGCTTAGGGAGTGTGAGTCTGTAGGCTAATATAACAAAGCTTAGGGGTGTGAGGCTGTAGGCTAGTATAACAAAGCTTAGGGAGTGTGAGTCTGTAGACAAGTATAACAAGGCTTAGGGGGTGTGAGTCTGTAAACAAGTATAACAAAGCTTAGGGAGTGTGATTCTGTAGACAAGTATAACAAAGCTTAGGGGTGTGAGTCTGTAGGCTAGTATAACAAAGCTTAGGGAGTGTGAGTCTTTAGGCTAGTATAACAAAGCTTAGGGGTGTGAGTCTGTAAACAAGTATAACAAAGCTTACGGGGTGTGAGCTTAGGGAGTGTGAATCTGTAGACAAGTATAACAAAGCTTAGGGGTGTGAGTCTGTAGGCTAGTATAACAAAGCTTAGGGGGTGTGAGTCTGTAAACAAGTATAACAAAGCTTAGGGAGTGTGAATCTGTAGACAAGTATAACAAAGCTTAGGGGTGTGAGTCTGTAGACACATGTGACAAAGCTTAGGGGTGTGAGTCTGTAGACAAGTATAACAAAGCTTAGGGGTGTGAGTCTGTAGGCTGGTATAACAAAGCTTAGGGGTTTGAGTCTGTAGGCTAGTATAACAAAGTTTAGGGTGTGTGAGTATGTAGGCTAGTATAACAAAGCTTAGGGAGTGTGAGTCTGTAGGCTAGTATAACAAAGCTTAGGGGTGTGAGTCTGTAGGCTAGTATAACAAATCTTAGGGGGTGTCAGTCTGTAGACACATGTGACAAAGCTTAGGGTGTCAGTCTGTAGACAAGTATAACAAAGCTTAGGGGGTGTGAGTCTATAGACAAGTATAACAAAGCTTAGGGGTGTGAGTCTGTAGGCTAGTATAACAAAGCTTAGGGGGAGTGAGTATGTAGGCTAGTATAACAAAGCTTAGGGAGTGTGAGTCTGTAGGCTAGTATAACAAATCTTAGGGGTGTGAGTCTGTAGGCTAGTATAACAAAGCTTAGGGGGTGTGAGTCTGTAGACACATGTGACAAAGCTTAGGGTGTGAGTCTGTAGACAAGTATAACAAAGTTTAGGGGGTGTGAGTCTGTAGACAAGTATAACAAAGCTTAGGGGTGTGAGTCTGTAGGCTAGTATAACAAAGCTTAGGGGGTGTGAGTATGTAGGCTAGTATAACAAAGCTTAGGGAGTGTGAGTCTGTAGGCTAGTATAACAAAGCTTAGGGGGTGTGAGTCTGTAGACAAGTATAACAAGGCTTAGGGGTGTGAGTCTGTAGACAAGTATAACAAGGCTTAGGGGGTGTGAGTCTGTAAACAAGTATAACAAAGCTTAGGGAGTGTGATTCTGTAGACAAGTATAACAAAGCTTAGGGGTGTGAGTCTGTAGGCTAGTATAACAAAGCTTAGGGAGTGTGAGTCTTTAGGCTAGTATAACAAAGCTTAGGGGTGTGAGTCTGTAGACAAGTATAACAAAGCTTAGGGGATTTGAGTCTGTAGGCTAGTATAACAAAGTGTAGGGGGTGTGAGTCTGCAGACAAGTATAACAAAGCTTAGAGAGTGTGAGTCTGTAGGCTAGTATAACAAAGCTTAGGGAGTGTGATTCTGTAGACAAGTATAACAAAGGTTAGGGGGTGTAAGTCTGTTGGCTAGTATAACAAAGAATAGGGGGTGTGAGTCTGTAGGCTAGTATAACAAAGCTTAGTGGTGTGAGTCTGTAGGCTAGTATAACAAAGCTTAGGGGGTGTGAGTATGTAGGCTTGTATAACAAAGCTTAGGGAGTGTGAGTCTGTAGGCTAGTATAACAAAGCTTAGGGGTGTGAGTCTGTAGGCTAGTATAACAAAGCTTAGGGGGTGTGAGTCTGTAGATAAGTATAACAAGGCTTAGGGGTGTGAGTTTGTAGGCTAGTATAACAAAGCTTAGGGGGTGTGAGTCTGTAAACAAGTATAACAAAGCTTAGGGAGTGTGAATCTGTAGACAAGTATAACAAAACTTAGGGGTGTGAGTCTGTAGACACATATGACAAAGCTTAGGGGTGTGAGTCTGTAGACAAGTATAACAAAGCATAGGGTGTGTGAGACTGTAGACAAGTATAACAAAGCTTAGGGGGTGTGAGTCTTTAGGCAAGTATAACAAAGCTTAGGGGGTGTGAGTCTGTAGGCTAGTATAACAAAGGTTAGGGGGGGTGAGTCTGTTGGCTAGTATAACAAAGCATAGGGGGTGTGAGTCTGTAGACAAGTATAACAAAGCTTACAGGGTGTGAGTCTGTTGGCTAGTATAACAAAGCATAGGGGGTGTGAGTCTGTAGGCAAGTATAACAAAGCTTAGGGGGTGTGAGTCTGTAGGCTAGTATAACAAAGCTTAGGGAGTGTGAGTCTTTAGGCTAGTATAACAAAGCTTAGGGGTGTGAGTCTGTAGACAAGTATAACAAAGCTTAGGGGGTTTGAGTCTGTAGGCTAGTATAACAAAGTGTAGGGGGTGTGAGTCTGCAGACAAGTATAACAAAGCTTAGTGGGTGTGAGCCTGTAGACAAGTATAGCAAAGGTTAGGGAGTGTGATTCTGTAGGCTAGTATAACAAAGCTTAGGGAGTGTGAGTCTGCAGACAAGTATAACAAAGCTTAGTGGGTGTGAGTCTGTAGACAAGTATAGCAAAGGTTAGGGAGTGTGATTCTGTAGGCTAGTATAACAAAGCTTAGAGAGTGTGAGTCTGTAGACAAGTATAACAAGGCTTAGGGGTGTGAGTTTGTAGACACGTATGACAAAGCTTAGGGGTGTGAGTCTGTAGGCTAGTATAAAAAAGCTTAGGGGTGTTAGTCTGTAGGCTAGTATAACAAAGCTTAGGGGGTGTGAGTATGTAGGCTAGTATAACAAAGCTTAGGGGGTGTGAGTCTGTAGACAAGTATAACAAGGCTTAGGGGTGTGAGTTTGTAGGCTAGTATAACAAAGCTTAGGGGGTGTGAGTATGTAGGCTATTATAACAAAGCTTAGGGAGTGTGAGTCTGTAGGCTAGTATAACAAATCTTAGGGGTGTGAGTCTGTAGGCTAGTATAACAAAGCTTAGGGGGTGTGAGTCTGTAGAAAATAATTACAAGGCTTAGGGGTGTGAGTTTGTAGGCTAGTATAACAAAGGTTAGGGGGTGTGAGTCTGTAAACAAGTATAACAAAGCTTAGGGAGTGTGAATCTGTAGACAAGTATAACAAAGCTTAGCGGTGTGAGTCTGTAGGCTGGTATAACAAAGCTTAGGGGTTTGAGTCTGTAGGCTAGTGTAACAAAGCTTAGGGGTGTGAGTCTGTAGGCTGGTATAACAAAGCTTAGGGGTTTGAGTCTGTAGGCTAGTATAACAAAGCTTAGGGGGTGTGAGTATGTAGGCTAGTATAACAAAGCTTAGGGAGTGTGGGACTGTAGGGTAGTATAACAAAGCTTAGGGGTTTGAGTCTGTAGGCTAGTATAACAAAGCTTGGGGGGTGAGTCTGTAGGCAAGTATAACAAAACTTAGGGGGTGTGAGTCTATAAACAAGTATAACAAAGCTTAGGGAGTGTGAATCTGTAGACAAGTATAACAAAACTTAGGTGTGTGAGTCTGTAGACACATATGACAAAGCTTAGGGGTGTGAGTTTGTAGACACATATGACAAAGCTTAGGGGTGTGAGTCTGTAGACAAGTATAACAAAGCATAGGGGGTGTGAGTCTGTAGACAAGTATAACAAAGCTTAGGGGGTGTGAGTCTGTAGACACATGTGACAAAGCTTAGGGGTGTGAGTCTGTAGACAAGTATAACAAAACTTAGGGGGTGTGAGTCTGTAGGCAAGTATAACAAAAAGCTGAGGGGGTGTGAGTCTGTAGGCAAGTATAATAAAGCTTAGGGAGTGTGATTCTGTAGACAAGTATAACAAAGGTTAGGGGGTGTAAGTCTGTTGGCTAGTATAACAAAGAATAGGGGGTGTGAGTCTGTAGACAAGTATAACAAAGCTTAGGGGGTGTGAGTCTGTTGGCAAGTATAACAAAGCATAGGGGGTGTGAGTCTGTAGACAAGTATAACAAAGCTTAGGGGTGTCAGTCTGTAGGCTAGTATAACAAAGCGTAGGGGGTGTGAGCCTGTAGACAAGTAGAACAAAGCTTAGGGGGTGTGAGTCTGTAGACAAGTATAACAAATCTTAGGGTGTGTGAGTCTGTAGGCAAGTATAACAAAGCTTAGCGGGTGTGAGTCTGTAGACAAGTATAACAAAGGTTAGGGGGTGTGAGTCTGTTGGCTAGTATAACAAAGAATAGGGGGTGTGAGTCTGTAGACAAGTATAACAAAGCTTAGGGGGTGTGAGTCTGTTGCCTAGTATAACAAAGCATAGGGGGTGTGAGCCTGTAGACAAGTATAACAAAGCTTAGGGGGTGTGAGTCTGTTGGCTAGTATAACAAAGCATAGGGGGTGTGAGTCTGTAGACAAATATAACAAAGCTTAGGGGGTGTGAGTATGTAGGCTAGTATAACAAAGCTTAGGGAGTGTGAGTCTGTAGACAAGTATAACAAGGCTTAGGGGTGTGAGTTTATAGACACATATGACAAAGCTTAGGGGTGTGAGTCTGTAGGCTAGTATAACAAAGCTTAGGGGTGTGAGTCTGTAGCCTAGTATAACAAAGCTTAGGGGGTGTGAGTATGTAGGCTAGTATAAAAAAGCTTAGGGAGTGTGAGTTTGTAGGCTAGTATAACAAAGGTTAGGGGGTGTGAGTCTGTAAACAAGTATAACAAAGCTTAGGGAGTGTGAATCTGTAGACAAGTATAACAAAGCATAGGGGGTGTGAGTCTGTAGAAAATAATTACAAGGCTTAGGGGTGTGAGTTTGTAGGCTAGTATAACAAAGGTTAGGGGGTGTGAGTCTGTAAACAAGTATAACAAAGCTTAGGGAGTGTGAATCTGTAGACAAGTATAACAAAGCTTTGCGGTGTGAGTCTGTAGGCTGGTATAACAAAGCTTAGGGGTTTGAGTCTGTAGGCTAGTGTAACAAAGCTTAGGGGTGTGAGTCTGTAGGCTGGTATAACAAAGCTTAGGGGTTTGAGTCTGTAGGCTAGTATAACAAAGCTTAGGGGGTGTGAGTATGTAGGCTAGTATAACAAAGCTTAGGGAGTGTGGGACTGTAGGGTAGTATAACAAAGCTTAGGGGTTTGAGTCTGTAGGCTAGTATAACAAAGCTTAGGGGGTGTGAGTCTGTAAACAAGTATAACAAAGCTTAGGGAGTGTGATTCTGTAGACAAGTATAACAAAGCTTAGGGGTGTGAGTCTGTAGACACATATGACAAAGCTTAGGTGTGTGAGTCTGTAGACTAGTATAACAAAGCTTAGGGGGTGAGAGTCTGTAGACAAGTATAACAAAGCTTAGGGGGTGAGAGTCTGTAGACAAGTATAACAAAGCTTAGGGGTGTGAGTCTGTAGGCTAGTATAACAAAGCGTAGGGGGTGTGAGCCTGTAGACAAATAGAACAAAGCTTAGGGGGTGTGAGTCTGCAGACAAGTATATCAAATCTTAGGGTGTGTGAGTGTGTAGGCAAGTATAACAAAGCTTAGGGGGTGTGAGTCTGTAGGCTAGTATAACAAAGCTAAGGGAATGTGAGTCTGTAGACAAGTATAACAAAGCTTAAGGGGTGTGAGTCTGTTGGCTAGTATAACAAAGCTTGGGGGGTGAGTCTGTAGGCAAGTATAACAAAGCTTAGGGGGTGTATCTGTAAACAAGTATAACAAAGCTTAGGGAGTGTGAATCTGTAGACAAGTATAACAAAACTTAGCGGTGTGAGTCTGTAGGCTGGTATAACAAAGCTTAGGTGTTTGAGTCTGTAGGCTAGTATAACAAAGCTTAGGGGTGTGAGTCTGTAGGCTGGCATAACAAAGCTTAGGGGTTTGAGTCTGTAGGCTAGTATAACAAAGCTTAGGGACGTGGGTATGTAGGCTAGTATAACAAAGCTTAGGGAGTGTGGGACTGTAGGGTAGTATAACAAAGCTTAGGGGTTTGAGTCTGTAGGCTAGTATAACAAAGCTTAGGGGGTGTGAGTCTGTAAACAAGTATAACAAAGCTTAGGGAGTGTGATTCTGTAGACAAGTATAACAAAGCATAGGGGTGTGAGTCTGTAGACACATATGACAAAGCTTAGGTGTGTGAGTCTGTAGACTAGTATAACAAAGCTTAGGGGGTGAGAGTCTGTAGACAAGTATAACAAAGCTTAGGGGGTGAGAGTCTGTAGACAAGTATAACAAAGCTTAGGGGTGTGAATCTGTAGGCTAGTATAACAAAGCGTAGGGGGTGTGAGCCTGTAGACAAATAGAACAAAGCTTAGGGGGTGTGAGTCTGCAGACAAGTATAACAAATCTTAGGGTGTGTGAGTGTGTAGGCAAGTATAACAAAGCTTAGGGGGTGTGAGTCTGTAGGCTAGTATAACAAAGCTAAGGGAATGTGAGTCTGTAGACAAGTATAACAAAGCTTAAGGGGTGTGAGTCTGTTGGCTAGTATAACAAAGCTTGGGGGGTGAGTCTGTAGGCAAGTATAACAAAGCTTAGGGGGTGTGAGTCTGTAAACAAGTATAACAAAGCTTAGGGAGTGTGAATCTGTAGACAAGTATAACAAAATTTAGGGGTGTGAGTCTGTAGACACATATGACAAAGCTTAGGGGTGTGAGTTTGTAGACACATATGACAAAGCTTAGGGGTGCGAGTTTGTAGACAAGTATAACAAAGCATAGGGGGTGTGAGTCTGTAGACAAGTATAACAAAGCTTAGGGGGTGTGAGTCTGTAGACACATGTGACAAAGCTTAGGGGTGTGAGTCTGTAGACAAGTATAACAAAACTTAGGGAGTGTGAGTCTGTAGGCTAGTATAACAAAGCTTAGGGGTGTGAGTCTGTAGAGAAGTATAACAAAGCTTAGGGGGTGTTGGTCTGTAGACAAGTATAACAAAGCTTAGCGGTGTGAGTCTGTAGGCTAGTATAACAAAGCTTGGGGGGTGAGTCTGTAGGCAAGTATAACAAAGCTTAGGGGGTGTGAGTCTATAAACAAGTATAACAAAGCTTAGGGAGTGTGAATCTGTAGACAAGTATAACAAAACTTAGGTGTGTGAGTCTGTAGACACATATGACAAAGCTTAGGGGTGTGAGTTTGTAGACACATATGACAAAGCTTAGGGGTGTGAGTCTGTAGACAAGTATAACAAAGCATAGGGGGTGTGAGTCTGTAGACAAGTATAACAAAGCTTAGGGGGTGTGAGTCTGTAGACACATGTGACAAAGCTTAGGGGTGTGAGTCTGTAGACAAGTATAACAAAACTTAGGGGGTGTGAGTCTGTAGGCAAGTATAACAAAAAGCTGAGGGGGTGTGAGTCTGTAGGCAAGTATAATAAAGCTTAGGGAGTGTGATTCTGTAGACAAGTATAACAAAGGTTAGGGGGTGTAAGTCTGTTGGCTAGTATAACAAAGAATAGGGGGTGTGAGTCTGTAGACAAGTATAACAAAGCTTAGGGGGTGTGAGTCTGTTGGCAAGTATAACAAAGCATAGGGGGTGTGAGTCTGTAGACAAGTATAACAAAGCTTAGGGGTGTCAGTCTGTAGGCTAGTATAACAAAGCGTAGGGGGTGTGAGCCTGTAGACAAGTAGAACAAAGCTTAGGGGGTGTGAGTCTGTAGACAAGTATAACAAATCTTAGGGTGTGTGAGTCTGTAGGCAAGTATAACAAAGCTTAGGGGGTGTGAGTCTGTAGACAAGTATAACAAAGGTTAGGGGGTGTGAGTCTGTTGGCTAGTATAACAAAGAATAGGGGGTGTGAGTCTGTAGACAAGTATAACAAAGCTTAGGGGGTGTGAGTCTGTTGCCTAGTATAACAAAGCATAGGGGGTGTGAGCTTGTAGACAAGTATAACAAAGCTTAGGGGGTGTGAGTCTGTTGGCTAGTATAACAAAGCATAGGGGGTGTGAGTCTGTAGACAAATATAACAAAGCTTAGGGGGTGTGAGTATGTAGGCTAGTATAACAAAGCTTAGGGAGTGTGAGTCTGTAGACAAGTATAACAAGGCTTAGGGGTGTGAGTTTATAGACACATATGACAAAGCTTAGGGGTGTGAGTCTGTAGGCTAGTATAACAAAGCTTAGGGGTGTGAGTCTGTAGCCTAGTATAACAAAGCTTAGGGGGTGTGAGTATGTAGGCTAGTATAACAAAGCTTAGGGAGTGTGAGTCTGTAGGCTAGTATAACAAAGCTTAGGGGGTGTGAGTCTGTAGAAAATAATTACAAGGCTTAGGGGTGTGAGTTTGTAGGCTAGTATAACAAAGGTTAGGGGGTGTGAGTCTGTAAACAAGTATAACAAAGCTTAGGGAGTGTGAATCTGTAGACAAGTATAACAAAGCTTAGCGGTGTGAGTCTGTAGGCTGGTATAACAAAGCTTAGGGGTTTGAGTCTGTAGGCTAGTGTAACAAAGCTTAGGGGTGTGAGTCTGTAGGCTGGTATAACAAAGCTTAGGGGTTTGAGTCTGTAGGCTAGTATAACAAAGCTTAGGGGGTGTGAGTATGTAGGCTAGTATAACAAAGCTTAGGGAGTGTGGGACTGTAGGGTAGTATAACAAAGCTTAGGGGTTTGAGTCTGTATGCTAGTATAACAAAGCTTAGGGGGTGTGAGTCTGTAAACAAGTATAACAAAGCTTAGGGAGTGTGATTCTGTAGACAAGTATAACAAAGCTTAGGGGTGTGAGTCTGTAGACACATATGACAAAGCTTAGGTGTGTGAGTCTGTAGACTAGCATAACAAATCTTAGGGGGTGAGAGTCTGTAGACAAGTATAACAAAGCTTAGGGGGTGAGAGTCTGTAGACAAGTATAACAAAGCTTAGGGGTGTGAGTCTGTAGGCTAGTATAACAAAGCGTAGGGGGTGTGAGCCTGTAGACAAATAGAACAAAGCTTAGGGGGTGTGAGTCTGCAGACAAGTATATCAAATCTTAGGGTGTGTGAGTGTGTAGGCAAGTATAACAAAGCTTAGGGGGTGTGAGTCTGTAGGCTAGTATAACAAAGCTAAGGGAATGTGAGTCTGTAGACAAGTATAACAAAGCTTAAGGGGTGTGAGTCTGTTGGCTAGTATAACAAAGCTTGGGGGGTGAGTCTGTAGGCAAGTATAACAAAGCTTAGGGGGTGTATCTGTAAACAAGTATAACAAAGCTTAGGGAGTGTGAATCTGTAGACAAGTATAACAAAACTTAGCGGTGTGAGTCTGTAGGCTGGTATAACAAAGCTTAGGTGTTTGAGTCTGTAGGCTAGTATAACAAAGCTTAGGGGTGTGAGTCTGTAGGCTGGCATAACAAAGCTTAGGGGTTTGAGTCTGTAGGCTAGTATAACAAAGCTTAGGGACGTGGGTATGTAGGCTAGTATAACAAAGCTTAGGGAGTGTGGGACTGTAGGGTAGTATAACAAAGCTTAGGGGTTTGAGTCTGTAGGCTAGTATAACAAAGCTTAGGGGGTGTGAGTCTGTAAACAAGTATAACAAAGCTTAGGGAGTGTGATTCTGTAGACAAGTATAACAAAGCATAGGGGTGTGAGTCTGTAGACACATATGACAAAGCTTAGGTGTGTGAGTCTGTAGACTAGTATAACAAAGCTTAGGGGGTGAGAGTCTGTAGACAAGTATAACAAAGCTTAGGGGGTGAGAGTCTGTAGACAAGTATAACAAAGCTTAGGGGTGTGAATCTGTAGGCTAGTATAACAAAGCGTAGGGGGTGTGAGCCTGTAGACAAATAGAACAAAGCTTAGGGGGTGTGAGTCTGCAGACAAGTATAACAAATCTTAGGGTGTGTGAGTGTGTAGGCAAGTATAACAAAGCTTAGGGGGTGTGAGTCTGTAGGCTAGTATAACAAAGCTAAGGGAATGTGAGTCTGTAGACAAGTATAACAAAGCTTAAGGGGTGTGAGTCTGTTGGCTAGTATAACAAAGCTTGGGGGGTGAGTCTGTAGGCAAGTATAACAAAGCTTAGGGGGTGTGAGTCTGTAAACAAGTATAACAAAGCTTAGGGAGTGTGAATCTGTAGACAAGTATAACAAAATTTAGGGGTGTGAGTCTGTAGACACATATGACAAAGCTTAGGGGTGTGAGTTTGTAGACACATATGACAAAGCTTAGGGGTGCGAGTTTGTAGACAAGTATAACAAAGCATAGGGGGTGTGAGTCTGTAGACAAGTATAACAAAGCTTAGGGGGTGTGAGTCTGTAGACACATGTGACAAAGCTTAGGGGTGTGAGTCTGTAGACAAGTATAACAAAACTTAGGGAGTGTGAGTCTGTAGGCTAGTATAACAAAGCTTAGGGGTGTGAGTCTGTAGAGAAGTATAACAAAGCTTAGGGGGTGTTGGTCTGTAGACAAGTATAACAAAGCTTAGCGGTGTGAGTCTGTAGGCTAGTATAACAAAGCTTGGGGGGTGAGTCTGTAGGCAAGTATAACAAAGCTTAGGGGGTGTGAGTCTATAAACAAGTATAACAAAGCTTAGGGAGTGTGAATCTGTAGACAAGTATAACAAAACTTAGGTGTGTGAGTCTGTAGACACATATGACAAAGCTTAGGGGTGTGAGTTTGTAGACACATATGACAAAGCTTAGGGGTGTGAGTCTGTAGACAAGTATAACAAAGCATAGGGGGTGTGAGTCTGTAGACAAGTATAACAAAGCTTAGGGGGTGTGAGTCTGTAGACACATGTGACAAAGCTTAGGGGTGTGAGTCTGTAGACAAGTATAACAAAACTTAGGGGGTGTGAGTCTGTAGGCAAGTATAACAAAAAGCTGAGGGGGTGTGAGTCTGTAGGCAAGTATAATAAAGCTTAGGGAGTGTGATTCTGTAGACAAGTATAACAAAGGTTAGGGGGTGTAAGTCTGTTGGCTAGTATAACAAAGAATAGGGGGTGTGAGTCTGTAGACAAGTATAACAAAGCTTAGGGGGTGTGAGTCTGTTGGCAAGTATAACAAAGCATAGGGGGTGTGAGTCTGTAGACAAGTATAACAAAGCTTAGGGGTGTCAGTCTGTAGGCTAGTATAACAAAGCGTAGGGGGTGTGAGCCTGTAGACAAGTAGAACAAAGCTTAGGGGGTGTGAGTCTGTAGACAAGTATAACAAATCTTAGGGTGTGTGAGTCTGTAGGCAAGTATAACAAAGCTTAGGGGGTGTGAGTCTGTAGACAAGTATAACAAAGGTTAGGGGGTGTGAGTCTGTTGGCTAGTATAACAAAGAATAGGGGGTGTGAGTCTGTAGACAAGTATAACAAAGCTTAGGGGGTGTGAGTCTGTTGCCTAGTATAACAAAGCATAGGGGGTGTGAGCTTGTAGACAAGTATAACAAAGCTTAGGGGGTGTGAGTCTGTTGGCTAGTATAACAAAGCATAGGGGGTGTGAGTCTGTAGACAAATATAACAAAGCTTAGGGGGTGTGAGTATGTAGGCTAGTATAACAAAGCTTAGGGAGTGTGAGTCTGTAGACAAGTATAACAAGGCTTAGGGGTGTGAGTTTATAGACACATATGACAAAGCTTAGGGGTGTGAGTCTGTAGGCTAGTATAACAAAGCTTAGGGGTGTGAGTCTGTAGCCTAGTATAACAAAGCTTAGGGGG
>JAHLWY010001654.1:0-17020 GCA_020002185.1 Paraescarpia echinospica
TATACAACTAACAACTTAGCCTAACGAAACAGAGGAAACGTCCATCTCATGATATGTCACTACGCTACGACTACAACCAAAGATATACAACTAACAACTTAGCGTAACGAAACAGAGGAAACGTCCGTCTCATGATATGTCACAACGCTACTACTACAACCAAAGATATACAACTAACAACTTAGCGTAACGAAACAGAGGAAACGTCCGTCTCATGATATGTCACTACGCTACTACAACAACCAAAGATATACAACTAACAACTTAGCCTAACGAAACAGAGGAAACGTCTGTCCCATGATATGTCACTACGCTACTACTACAACCAAAGATATACGATTAACAATTTAGCCTAATGAAACAGAGGAAACGTCTGTCCCATGATATGTCACTACGCTACTACTACAACCAAAGATATACAACTAACAACTTAGCCTAACGAAACAGAGGAAACATCTGTCCCATGATATGTCACTACGCTACTACTACAACCAAAGATATACAACTAACAACTTAGCCTAAGGAAACAGAGGAAACGTCCGTCCCATGATATGTCACTACGCTACTACTACAACCAAAGATATACAACTAACAACTTAGCCTAACGAAACAGAGGAAACGTCCGTCTCATGATATGTCACTACGCTACTACTACAACCAAAGATATACAACTAACAACTTAGCCTAACGAAACAGAGGAAACGTCTGTCCCATGATATGTCGCTACACTACTGCTACAACCAAAGATATACAACTAACAACTTAGCGTAGCGAAACAGAGGAAACGTCCGTCCAATGATATGTCGCTACGTTTCTACTACAACCAAAGATATACAACTAACAACTTAGCCTAAGGAAACAGAGGAAACGTCCGTCCCATGATATGTCACTACGCTACTACTACAACCAAAGATATACAACTAACAAATTAGCCTAACGAAACAGAGGAAACGTCCGTCCCATGATATGTCACTACGCTACTACTACAACCAAAGATATACAACTAACAACTTAGCCTAACGAAACAGAGGAAACGTCCGTCTCATGATATGTCACTACGCTACTACTACAACCAAAGATATACAACTAACAACTTAGCCTAACGAAACAGAGGAAACGTCCGTCTCATGATATGTCACTACGCTACTACTACAACAACCAAAGTTATACAACTAACAACTTAGCCTAACGAAACAGAGGAAACATCCGTCTCATGATATGTCACAACGCTACTACTACAACCAAAGATATACAACTAACAACTTAGCCTAACGAAACAGAGGAAACGTCCGTCTCATGATATGTCGCTACGCTACTACTACAACCAAAGATATACAACTAACAACTTAACCTAACGAAACAGAGGAAACGTCCGTCTCATGATATGTCACTACGCTACTACTACAACCAAAGATATACAACTAACAACTTAGCCTAACGAAACAGAGGAAACGTCCGTCTCATGATATGTCACTACGCTACTACTACAACCAAAGATATACAACTAACAACTTAGCCTAATGAAACAGAGGAAACGTCTGTCCCATGATATGTCGCTACGCTACTATTACAACCAAAGATATACAACTAACAACTTAGCCTAAGGAAACAGAGGAAACGTCCGTCCCATGATATGTCACTACGCTACTACTACAACCAAAGATATACAACTAACAACTTAGCCTAACGAAACAGAGGGAACGTCCGTCTCATGATATGTCACTACGCTACTACTACAACCAAAGATATACAACTAACAACTTAGCCTAACGAAACAGAGGAAACATCTGTCCCATGATATGTCGCTACGCTACTGCTACAACCAAAGATATACAACTAACAACTTAGCGTAACGAAACAGAGGAAACGTCCGTCCAATGATATGTCGCTACGTTTCTACTACAACCAAAGATATACAACTAACAACTTAGATTAAGGAAACAGAGGAAACGTAAGTCCCATGATATGTCACTACGCTACTACTACAACCAAAGATATACAACTAACAACTTAGCCTAATGAAACAGAGGAAACGTCTGTCCCATGATATGTCACTACGCTACTACTACAAACAAAGATATACAACTAACAACTTAGCCTAATGAAACAGAGGAAACGTCTATCCCATGATATGTCGCTACGCTACTACTCCAACCAAAGATATACAACTAACAACTTAGCCTAAGGAAACAGAGGAAACGTCCGTCCCATGATATGTCACTACGCTACTACTACAACCAAAGATATACAACTAACAAATTAGCCTAACGAAACAGAGGAAACGTCCGTCCCATGATATGTCACTACGCTACTACTACAACAAAGATATACAACTAACAACTTAGCCTAACGAAACAGAGGAAACGTCCGTCTCATGATATGTCACTACGCTACTACTACAACCAAAGATATACAACTAACAACTTAGCCTAACGAAACAGAGGAAACGTCCGTCTCATGATATGTCACTACGCTACTACTACAACCAAAGTTATACAACTAACAACTTAGCCTAACGAAACAGAGGAAACATCCGTCTCATGATATGTCACAACGCTACTACTACAACCAAAGATATACAACTAACAACTTAGCCTAACGAAACAGAGGAAACGTCCGTCTCATGATACGTCGCTACGCTACTACTACAACCAAAGATATACAACTAACAACTTAACCTAACGAAACAGAGGAAACGTCCGTCTCATGATATGTCACTACGCTACTACTACAACCAAAGATATACAACTAACAACTTAGCCTAACGAAACAGAGGAAACATCCGTCTCATGATATGTCACAACGCTACTACTACAACCAAAGATATACAACTAACAACTTAGCGTAACGAAACAGAGGTAACGTCCATCTCATGATATGTCACTACGCTACGACTACAACCAAAGATATACAACTAACAACTTAGCCTAACGAAACAGAGGAAACGTCTGTCCCATGATATGTCGCTACGCTACTGCTACAACCAAAGATATACAAGTAACAACTTAGACTAACGAAACAGAGGAAACGTCCGTCTCATCATATGTCGCTACGCTACTACTACAACCAAAGCTATACAACTAACAACTTAGCCTATCGAAACAGAGGAAACATCTGTCCCATGATATATCACTACGCTACTACTACAACCAAAGATATATAACTAACAACTTAGCCTAACGAAACAGAGGAAACATCCGTCTCATGATATGTCACTACGCTACTACTACAACCAAAGATATACAACTAACAACTTGGCCTAACGAAACAGAGGAAACGTCCGTCTCATGATATGTCACTACGCTACTACTACAACCAAAGATATACAACTAACAATTTAGCCTAACGAAACAGAGGAAACGTCCGTCTCATGATATGTCACTACGCTACTACTACAACCAAAGATATACAACTAACAACTTAGCCTAACGAAACAGAGGAAACGTCTGTCCCATGATATGTCGCTACGCTACTACTACAACCAACAATATACAACTTACAACTTAGCCTAACGAAACAGAGGAAACGTCCGCCTCATGATATGTCACTACGCTACTACTACAACCAAAGATATACAACTAACAACTTAGCCTAACGAAACAGAGGAAACGTCCGTCTCATGATATGTCACTACGCTACTACTACAACCAAAGATATACAACTAACAACTTAGCCTAACGAAACAGAGGAAACGTCCGTCTCATGATATGTCACTACGCTACTACTACAACCAAATATATACAACTAACAACTTAGCCTAACGAAACAGAGGAAACGTCCGTCTCATGATTTGTCACTACGCTACTACAACAAACAAAGATATACAACTAACAACTTAGCGTAAAGAAACAGAGGAAACGTCTATCCCATGACATGTCACTACGCTACTACAACAACCAAAGATATACAACTAACAACTTAGCCTAATGAAACAGAGGAAACGTCTATCCCATGATATGTCACTACGTTACTACTACAACCAAAGATATACAACTAACAACTTAGCCTAATGAAACAGAGGAAACGTTCGTCCCATGACATGACACTACGCTACTACTACAACCAAAGATATACAACTAACAACTTAGCCTAACGAAACAGAGGAAACGTCCGTCTCATGATATGTCACTACGCTACTACTACAACCAAAGATATACAACTAACAACTTAGCCTAACGAAACAGAGGAAACGTCTGTCCCATGATATGTCGCTACGCTACTGCTACAACCAAAGATATACAACTAACAACTTAGCCTAACGAAACAGAGGAAACGTCCGTCTCATCATATGTCGCTACGCTACTACTACAACCAAAGCTATACAACTAACAACTTAGCCTATCGAAACAGAGGAAACATCTGTCCCATGATATATCACTACGCTACTACTACAACCAAAGATATATAACTAACAACTTAGCCTAACGAAACAGAGGAAACATCCGTCTCATGATATGTCACTACGCTACTACTACAACCAAAGATATACAACTAACAACTTGGCCTAACGAAACAGAGGAAACGTCCGTCTCATGATATGTCACTACGCTACTACTACAACCAAAGATATACAACTAACAACTTAGCCTAACGAAACAGAGGAAACGTCCGTCTCATGATATGTCACTACGCTACTACTACAACCAAAGATATACAACTAACAACTTAGCCTAATGAAACAGAGGAAACGTCTGTCCCATGATATGTCGCTACGCTACTACTACAACCAACAATATACAACTTACAACTTAGCCTAACGAAACAGAGGAAACGTCCGCCTCATGATATGTCACTACGCTACTACTACAACCAAAGATATACAACTAACAACTTAGCCTAACGAAACAGAGGAAACGTCCGTCTCGTGATATGTCACTACGCTACTACTACAACCAAAGATATACAACTAACAACTTAGCCTAACGAAACAGAGGAAACGTCCGTCTCATGATATGTCACTACGCTACTACTACAACCAAAGATATACAACTAACAACTTAGCCTAACGAAACAGAGGAAACGTCCGTCTCATGATATGTCGCTACGCTACTACGACAACCAAAGATATACAACTAACAACTTAGCCTAACGAAACAGAGGAAACGTCTGTCCCATGACATGTCACTACGCTACTACAACAACCAAAGATATACAACTAACAACTTAGCCTAATGAAACAGAGGAAACGTCTGTCCCATGATATGTCACTACGTTACTACTACAACCAAAGATATACAACTAACAACTTAGCCTAATGAAACAGAGGAAACGTTCGTCCCATGACATGACACTACGCTACTACTACAACCAAAGATATACAACTAACAACTTAGCCTAACGAAACAGAGGAAACGTCCGTCTCATGATATGTCACTACGCTACTACTACAACCAAAGATATACAACTAACAACTTAGCCTAACGAAACAGAGGAAACGTCTGTCCCATGATATGTCGCTACGCTACTGCTACAACCAAAGATATACAACTAACAACTTAGCCTAACGAAACAGAGGAAACGTCCGTCTCATCATATGTCGCTACGCTACTACTACAACCAAAGCTATACAACTAACAACTTAGCCTAACGAAACAGAGGAAACATCTGTCCCATGTTATGTCACTACGCTACTACTACAACCAAAGATATACAACTAACAACTTAGCCTAACGAAACAGAGGAAACGTCCGTCTCATGATGTGTCACTACGCTACTACTACAACCAAAGATATACAATTAACAACTTGGCCTAATGAAACAGAGGAAACGTTCGTCCCATGACATGTCACTACGCTACTACTACAACCAAAGATATACAACTAACAACTTAGCCTAACGAAACAGAGGAAACGTCCGTCTCATGATATGTCACTACGCTACTACTACAACCAAAGATATACAACTAACAACTTAGCCTAACGAAACAGAGGAAACGTCTGTCCCATGATATGTCGCTACGCTACTGCTTCAACCAAAGATATACAACTAACAACTTAGCCTAACGAAACAGAGGAAACGTCCGTCTCATGATATGTCGCTACGCTACTACGACAACCAAAGCTATACAACTAACAACTTAGCCTAACGAAACAGAGGAAACGTCTGTCCCATGACATGTCACTACGCTACTACAACAACCAAAGATATACAACTAACAACTTAGCCTAACGAAACAGAGGAAACGTCCGTCTCATGATATGTCACTGCGCTACTACTACAACCAAAGATATACAACTAACAACTTAACCTAACGAAACAAAGGAAACGTCCGTCTCATGATTTGTCACTACGCTACTACTACAACCAAAGATATACAACTAACAACTTAGCCTAACGAAACAGAGGAAACGTCCGTCTCATGATGTGTCACTACGCTACTACTACAACCAAAGATATACAATTAACAACTTGGCCTAATGAAACAGAGGAAACGTTCGTTCCATGACATGTCACTACGCTACTACTACAACCAAAGATATACAACTAACAACTTAGCCTAACGAAACAGAGGAAACGTCCGTCTCATGATATGTCACTACGCTACTACTACAACCAAAGATATACAACTAATAACTTAGCCTAACGAAACAGAGGAAACGTCTGTCCCATGATATGTCGCTACGCTACTGCTTCAACCAAAGATATACAACTAACAACTTAGCCTAACGAAACAGAGGAAACGTCCGTCTCATGATATGTCGCTACGCTACTACGACAACCAAAGCTATACAACTAACAACTTACCCTAACGAAACAGAGGAAACGTCTGTCCCATGACATGTCACTACGCTACTACAACAACCAAAGATATACAACTAACAACTTAGCCTAACGAAACAGAGGAAACGTCCGTCTCATGATATGTCACTGCGCTACTACTACAACCAAAGATATACAACTAACAACTTAACCTAACGAAACAGAGGAAACGTCCGTCTCATGATTTGTCACTACGCTACTACTACAACCAAAGATATACAACTAACAACTTAGCTTAACGAAACAGAGGAAACGTCCGTCTCATGATATATCACTACGCTACTACTACATCCAAAGATATACAACTAACAACTTAGCGTAACGAAACAGAGGAAACGTCCGTCTCATGATATGTCACTACGCTACTACTACAACCAAAGATATACAACTAACAACTTAGCCTAACGAAACAGAGGAAATGTCTGTCCCATGATATGTCACTACGCTACTACTACAACCAAAGATATACAACTAACAACTTAGCCTAAAGAAACAGAGGAAACGTCTATCCCATGATATGTCACTATGCTACTACTACAACCAAAGATATACAACTAACAACTTAGCCTAACGAAACAGAGGAAACGTCCGTCTCATGATGTGTCACTACGCTACTACTACAACCAAAGATATACAACTAACAACTTAGCCTAACGAAACAGAGGAAACGTCCGTCTCATGATATGTCACTACGCTACTACTACAACCAAAGATATACAACTAACAACTTAGCCTAATGAAACAGAGGAAACGTCTGTCCCATGATATGTCGCTACGCTACTACTACAACCAAAGATATACAACTAACAACTTAGCCTAACGAAACAGAGGAAATATCTGTCCCATAATATGTCACTACGCTACTACTACAACCAAAGATATACAACTAACAACTTAGCCTAAGGAAACAGAGGAAACGTCCGTCCCATGATATATCACTACGCTACTACTACAACCAAAGATATACAACTAACAACTTAGCCTAACGAAACAGAGGAAACGTCCGTCCCATGATATGTCACTACGCTACTACTACAACCAAAGATATACAACTAACAACTTGGCGTAATGAAACAGAGGAAACGTTCGTCCCATGACATGTCACTACGCTACTACTACAACCAAAGATATACAACTAACAACTTAGCCTAACGAAACAGAGGAAACGTCCATCTCATGATATGTCACTACGCTACTACTACAACCAAAGATATACAACTAACAACTTAGCCTAACGAAACAGAGGAAACGTCCGTCCCATGATATGTCACTACGCTACTACTACAACCAAAGATATACAACTAACAACTTAGCCTAACGAAACAGAGGAAACGTCCGTCTCATGATATGTCACTACGCTACTACTACAACCAAAGATATACAACTAACAACTTAGCCTAACGAAACAGAGGAAACGTCTGTCCCATGACATGTCACTACGCTACTACAACAACCAAAGATATACAACTAACAACTTAGCCTAACGAAACAGAGGAAACGTCCGTCTCATGATATGTCACTGCGCTACTACTACAACCAAAGATATACAACTAACAACTTAACCTAACGAAACAGAGGAAACGTCCGTCTCATGATATGTCACTACGCTACTACTACAACCAAAGATATACAACTAACAACTTAGCCTAACGAAACAGAGGAAACATCCGTCTCATGATATGTCACAACGCTACTACTACAACCAAAGATATACAACTAACAACTTATCGTAACGAAACAGAGGAAACGTCCATCTCATGATATGTCACTACGCTACTACTACAACCAAAGATATACAACTAACAACTTAGCCTAACGAAACAGAGGAAACGTCTGTCCCATGACATGTCACTACGTTACTACAACAACCAAAGATATACAACTAACAACTTAGCCTAATGAAACAGAGGAAACGTCTGTCCCATGATATGTCACTACGCTACTACTACTACTACAACCAAAGATATACAACTAACAACTTAGCATAAGGAAACAGAGGAAACGTCCGTCCCATGATATGTCACTACGCTACTACTACAAACAAAGATATACAACTAACAACTTAGCCTAACGAAACAGAGGAAACGTCCGTCTCATGATATGTCACTACGCTACTACTACAACCAAAGATATACAACTAACAACTTAGCCTAACGAAACAGAGGAAACATCTGTCCCATGATATGTCGCTACGCTACTGCTACAACCAAAGATATACAACTAACAACTTAGCCTAACGAAACAGAGGAAACGTCCGTCTCATCATATGTCGCTACGCTACTACTACAACCAAAGCTATACAACTAACAACTTAGCCTAACGAAACAGAGGAAACATCTGTCCCATGTTATGTCACTACACTACTACTACAACCAAAGATATACAACTAACAACTTAGCCTAACGAAACAGAGGAAACGTCCGTCTCATGATGTGTCACTACGCTACTACTACAACCAAAGATATACAATTAACAACTTAGCCTAATGAAACAGAGGAAACGTCTGTCCCATGATATGTCGCTACGCTACTACTACAACCAACAATATACAACTTACAACTTAGCCTAACGAAACACAGGAAACGTCCGCCTCATGATATGTCACTACGCTACTACTACAACCAAAGATATACAACTAACAACTTAGCCTAACGAAACAGAGGAAACGTCCGTCTCGTGATATGTCACTAGGCTACTACTACAACCAAAGATATACAACAAACAACTTAGCCTAACGAAACAGAGGAAACGTCCGTCTCATGATTTGTCACTACGCTACTACTACAACCAAAGATATACAACTAACAACTTAGCCTAACGAAACAGAGGAAACGTCCGTCTCATGATATGTCACTACGCTACTATTACAACCAAATATATACAACTAACAACTTAGCCTAACGAAACAGAGGAAACGTCCGTCTCATGATTTGTCACTACGCTACTACAACAAACAAAGATATACAACTAACAACTTAGCGTAAAGAAACAGAGGAAACGTCCGTCTCATGATATGTCACTACGCTACTACTACAACCAAAGATATACAACTAACAACTTAGCGTAACGAAACAGAGGAAACGTCCATCTCATGATATGTCACTACGCTACTACTACAACCAAAGATATACGACTAACAACTTAGCCTAACGAAACAGAGGAAACGTCTGTCCCATGACATGTCACTACGCTACTACAACAACCAAAGATATACAACTAACAACTTAGCCTAATGAAACAGAGGAAACGTCTGTCCCATGATATGTCACTACGTTACTACTACAACCAAAGATATACAACTAACAACTTAGCCTAATGAAACAGAGGAAACGTTCGTCCCATGACATGACACTACGCTACTACTACAACCAAAGATATACAACTAACAACTTAGCCTAACGAAACAGAGGAAACGTCCGTCTCATGATATGTCACTACGCTACTACTACAACCAAAGATATACAACTAACAACTTAGCCTAACGAAACAGAGGAAACGTCCGTCTCATGATATGTCACTACGCTACTACTACAACCAAAGATATACAACTAACAACTTAGCCTAATGAAACAGAGGAAACGTCTGTCCCATGATATGTCGCTACGCTACTACTACAACCAACAATATACAACTTACAACTTAGCCTAACGAAACACAGGAAACGTCCGCCTCATGATATGTCACTACGCTACTACTACAACCAAAGATATACAACTAACAACTTAGCCTAACGAAACAGAGGAAACGTCCGTCTCGTGATATTTCACTAGGCTACTACTACAACCAAAGATATACAACAAACAACTTAGCCTAACGAAACAGAGGAAACGTCCGTCTCATGATTTGTCACTACGCTACTACTACAACCAAAGATATACAACTAACAACTTAGCCTAACGAAACAGAGGAAACGTCCGTCTCATGATATGTCACTACGCTACTATTACAACCAAATATATACAACTAACAACTTAGCCTAACGAAACAGAGGAAACGTCCGTCTCATGATTTGTCACTACGCTACTACAACAAACAAAGATATACAACTAACAACTTAGCGTAAAGAAACAGAGGAAACGTCCGTCTCATGATATGTCACTTCGCTACTACTACAACCAAAGATATACAACTAACAACTTAGCGTAACGAAACAGAGGAAACGTCCATCTCATGATATGTCACTACGCTACTACTACAACCAAAGATATACAACTGACAACTTAGCCTAACGAAACAGAGGAAACGTCTGTCCCATGACATGTCACTACGCTACTACAACAACCAAAGATATACAACTAACAACTTAGCCTAATGAAACAGAGGAAACGTCTGTCCCATGATATGTCACTACGCTACTACTACAACCAAAGATATACAACTAACAACTTAGCCTAATGAAACAGAGGAAACGTCCGTCCCATGATATGTCACTACGCTACTACTACAACCAAAGATATACAACTAACAACTTAGCCTAACGAAACAGAGGAAACGTCCGTCTCATGATATGTCACTACGCTACTACTACAACCAAAGATATACAACTAACAACTTAGCCTAACGAAACAGAGGAAACGTCTGTCCCATGATATGTCGCTACGCTACTGCTACATCCAAAGATATACAACTAACAACTTAGCCTAACGAAACAGAGGAAACGTCCGTCTCATCATATGTCGCTACGCTACTACGACAACCAAAGCTATACAACTAACAACTTAGCCTAACGAAACAGAGGAAACGTCTGTCCCATGACATGTCACTACGCTACTACAACAACCAAAGATATACAACTAACAACTTAGCCTAACGAAACAGAGGAAACGTCCGTCTCATGATATGTCACTGCGCTACTACTACAACCAAAGATATACAACTAACAACTTAACCTAACGAAACAGAGGAAACGTCCGTCTCATGATTTGTCACTACGCTACTACTACAAACAAAGATATACAACTAACAACTTAGCGTAAAGAAACAGAGGAAACGTCCGTCTCATGATATGTCACTACGCTACTACTACAACCAAAGATATACAACTAACAACTTAGCGTAACGAAACAGAGGAAAAGTCCATCTCATGATATGTCACTACGCTACTACTACAACCAAAGATATACAACTAACAACTTTGCCTAACGAAACAGAGGAAACGTCTGTCCCATGACATGTCACTACGTTACTACAACAACCAAAGATATACAACTAACAACTTAGCCTAATGAAACAGAGGAAACGTCTGTCCCATGATATGTCACTACGTTACTACTACAACCAAAGATATACAACTAACAACTTAGCCTAATGAAACAGAGGAAACGTTCGTCCCATGACATGACACTACGCTACTACTACAACCAAAGATATACAACTAACAACTTAGCCTAACGAAACAGAGGAAACGTCCGTCTCATGATATGTCACTACGCTACTACTACAACCAAAGATATACAACTAACAACTTAGCTTAACGAAACAGAGGAAACGTCTGTCCCATGATATGTCGCTACGCTACTGCTACAACCAAAGATATACAACTAACAACTTAGCCTAACGAAACAGAGGAAACGTCCGTCTCATCATATGTCGCTACGCTACTACTACAACCAAAGCTATACAACTAACAACTTAGCCTAACGAAACAGAGGAAACATCTGTCCCATGATATGTCACTACGCTACTACTACAACCAAAGATATACAACTAACAACTTAGCGTAACGAAACAGAGGAAACGTCCGTCTCATGATATGTCACTACGCTACTACTACAACCAAAGATATACAACTAACAACTTAGCCTAATGAAACAGAGGAAACGTCTGTCCCATGATATGTCACTACGCTACTACTACAAACAAAGATATACAACTAACAACTTAGCCTAATGAAACAGAGGAAACGTCTGTCCCATGATATGTCGCTACGCTACTACTACAACCAAAGATATACAACTAACAACTTAGCCTAACGAAACAGAGGAAACGTCTGTCCCATGATATGTCGCTACGCTACTGCTTCAACCAAAGATATACAACTAACAACTTAGCCTAACGAAACAGAGGAAACGTCCGTCTCATGATATGTCGCTACGCTACTACGACAACCAAAGCTATACAACTAACAACTTACCCTAACGAAACAGAGGAAACGTCTGTCCCATGACATGTCACTACGCTACTACAACAACCAAAGATATACAACTAACAACTTAGCCTAACGAAACAGAGGAAACGTCCGTCTCATGATATGTCACTGCGCTACTACTACAACCAAAGATATACAACTAACAACTTAACCTAACGAAACAAAGGAAACGTCCGTCTCATGATTTGTCACTACGCTACTACTACAAACAAAGATATACAACTAACAACTTAGCGTAAAGAAACAGAGGAAACGTCCGTCTCATGATATGTCACTACGCTACTACTACAACCAAAGATATACAACTAACAACTTAGCGTAACGAAACAGAGGAAACGTCCATCTCATGATATGTCACTACGCTACTACTACAACCAAAGATATACAACTAACAACATAGCCTAACGAAACAGAGGAAACGTCTGTCCCATGACATGTCACTACGTTACTACAACAACCAAAGATATACAACTAACAACTTAGCCTAATGAAACAGAGGAAACGTCTGTCCCATGACATGTCACTACGTTACTACTACAACCAAAGATATACAACTAACAACTTAGCCTAATGAAACAGAGGAAACGTTCGTCCCATGACATGACACTACGCTACTACTACAACCAAAGATATACAACTAACAACTTAGCCTAACGAAACAGAGGAAACGTCCGTCTCATGATATGTCACTACGCTACTACTACAA
Organism: Paraescarpia echinospica; assembly: GCA_020002185.1. NCBI lineage: Eukaryota > Metazoa > Annelida > Polychaeta > Sabellida > Siboglinidae > Paraescarpia > Paraescarpia echinospica. The sequence continues at coordinate 13,614 of JAHLWY010001654.1, forward strand.
CCAAAGATATACAACTAACAACTTAGCCTAACGAAACAGAGGAAACATCTGTCCCATGATATGTCGCTACGCTACTGCTACAACCAAAGATATACAACTAACAACTTAGCCTAACGAAACAGAGGAAACGTCCGTCTCATCATATGTCGCTACGCTACTACTACAACCAAAGCTATACAACTAACAACTTAGCCTAACGAAACAGAGGAAACATCTGTCCCATGTTATGTCACTACACTACTACTACAACCAAAGATATACAACTAACAACTTAGCCTAACGAAACAGAGGAAACGTCCGTCTCATGATGTGTCACTACGCTACTACTACAACCAAAGATATACAATTAACAACTTGGCCTAATGAAACAGAGGAAACGTTCGTCCCATGACATGTCACTACGCTACTACTACAACCAAAGATATACAACTAACAACTTAGCCTAACGAAACAGAGGAAACGTCCATCTCATGATATGTCACTACGCTACTACTACAACCAAAGATATACAACTAACAACTTAGCCTAACGAAACAGAGGAAACGTCTGTCCCATGATATGTCGCTACGCTACTGCTTCAACCAAAGATATACAACTAACAACTTAGCCTAACGAAACAGAGGAAACGTCCGTCTCATGATATGTCGCTACGCTACTACGACAACCAAAGCTATACAACTAACAACTTAGCCTAACGAAACAGAGGAAACGTCTGTCCCATGACATGTCACTACGCTACTACAACAACCAAAGATATACAACTAACAACTTAGCCTAATGAAACAGAGGAAACGTCTGTCCCATGATATGTCACTACGTTACTACTACAACCAAAGATATACAACTTAGCCTAATGAAACAGAGGAAACGTTCGTCCCATGACATGACACTACGCTACTACTACAACCAAAGATATACAACTAACAACTTAGCCTAACGAAACAGAGGAAACGTCCGTCTCATGATATGTCACTACGCTACTACTACAACCAAAGATATACAACTAACAACTTAGCCTAACGAAACAGAGGAAACGTCTGTCCCATGATATGTCACTACGCTACTGCTACAACCAAAGATATACAACTAACAACTTAGCCTAACGAAACAGAGGAAACGTCCGTCTCATCATATGTCACTACGCTACTTCTACAACCAAAGCTATACAACTAACAACTTAGCCTAACGAAACAGAGGAAACATCTGTCCCATGTTATGTCACTACGCTACTACTACAACCAAAGATATACAACTAACAACTTAGCCTAACGAAACAGAGGAAACGTCCGTCTCATGATATGTCACTACGCTACTACTACAACCAAAGATATACAACTAACAACTTAGCCTAACGAAACAGAGGAAACGTCTGTCCCATGATATGTCGCTGCGCTACTACTACAACCAACAATATACAACTTACAACTTAGCCTAACGAAACAGAGGAAACGTCCGCCTCATGATATGTCACTACGCTTCTACTACAACCAAAGATATACAACTAACAACTTAGCCTAACGAAACAGAGGAAACGTCCGTCTCGTGATATGTCACTACGCTACTACTACAACCAAAGATATACAACAAACAACTTAGCCTAACGAAACAGAGGAAACGTCCGTCTCATGATTTGTCACTACGCTACTACTACAACCAAAGATATACAACTAACAACTTAGCCTAACTAAACAGAGGAAACGTCCGTCTCATGATATGTCACTACGCTACTACTACAACCAAATATATACAACTAACAACTTAGCCTAACGAAACAGAGGAAACGTCCGTCTCATGATTTGTCACTACGCTACTACAACAAACAAAGATATACAACTAACAACTTAGCGTAAAGAAACAGAGGAAACGTCCGTCTCATGATATGTCACTACGCTACTAATACAACCAAAGATATACAACTAACAACTTAGCGTAACGAAACAGAGGAAACGTCCATCTCATGATATGTCACTATGCTACTACTACAACCAAAGATATACAACTGACAACTTAGCCTAACGAAACAGAGGAAACGTCTGTCCCATGACATGTCACTACGCTACTACAACAACCAAAGATATACAACTAACAACTTAGCCTAATGAAACAGAGGAAACGTCTGTCCCATGATATGTCACTACGTTACTACTACAACCAAAGATATACAACTAACAACTTAGCCTAATGAAACAGAGGAAACGTTCGTCCCATGACATGACACTACGCTACTACTACAACCAAAGATATACAACTAACAACTTAGCCTAACGAAACAGAGGAAACGTCCGTCTCATGATATGTCACTACGCTACTACTACAACCAAAGATATACAACTAACAACTTAGCCTAACGAAACAGAGGAAACGTCCGTCTCATGATATGTCACTACGCTACTACTACAACCAAAGATATACAACTAACAACTTAGCCTAATGAAACAGAGGAAACGTCTGTCCCATGATATGTCGCTACGCTACTACTACAACCAACAATATACAACTTACAACTTAGCCTAACGAAACACAGGAAACGTCCGCCTCATGATATGTCACTACGCTACTACTACAACCAAAGATATACAACTAACAACTTAGCCTAACGAAACAGAGGAAACGTCCGTCTCGTGATATGTCACTAGGCTACTACTACAACCAAAGATATACAACAAACAACTTAGTCTAACGAAACAGAGGAAACGTCCGTCTCATGATTTGTCACTACGCTACTACTACAACCAAAGATATACAACTAACAACTTAGCCTAACGAAACAGAGGAAACGTCCGTCTCATGATATGTCACTACGCTACTACTACAACCAAATATATACAACTAACAACTTAGCCTAACGAAACAGAGGAAACGTCCGTCTCATGATTTGTCACTACGCTACTACAACAAACAAAGATATACAACTAACAACTTAGCGTAAAGAAACAGAGGAAACGTCCGTCTCATGATATGTCACTACGCTACTACTACAACCAAAGATATACAACTAACAACTTAGCGTAACGAAACAGAGGAAACGTCCATCTCATGATATGTCACTACGCTACTACTACAACCAAAGATATACAACTAACAACTTAGCCTAACGAAACAGAGGAAACGTCTGTCCCATGACATGTCACTACGCTACTACAACAACCAAAGATATACAACTAACAACTTAGCCTAATGAAACAGAGGAAACGACTGTCCCATGATATGTCACTACGTTACTACTACAACCAAAGATATACAACTAACAACTTAGCCTAATGAAACAGAGGAAACGTTCGTCCCATGACATGACACTACGCTACTACTACAACCAAAGATATACAACTAACAACTTAGCCTAACGAAACAGAGGAAACGTCCATCTCATGATATGTCACTACGCTACTACTACAACCAAAGATATA
>JAHLWY010001655.1:0-17018 GCA_020002185.1 Paraescarpia echinospica
TATGTAATGTTTAGGAAAGATAGAATAGGAAGAAAGGAGGTGGAGTTATTTTATATATTAAAGAATCTATCCAGGCTTATGAAATAAAATTAGAAAGAGGAGCAGATTGCGAAGAAGCTGTATGGTGTAACATAGTTACAGGAAACTCAACGTTAACAGTTGGGTTAGTTTATCGAAGTCCAAACATAAGCATAGAAGAGAATGAAAAAATACAAAACGCTATAAGGGAAGTAAGCAAATGGGACTGTATTATTATGGGGGATTTTAACCATGGGCATATACAATGGAAATCTACAGAGTATGGGGAGTAAGGACCACAAGTTTTTAGTTTTAGTACAAGATAGTTCCTTTCTAGCTTATGTCTAGAAGACCAACCAGGAGAGAATGTGTTAGACTTAGTTTTGTCCTCACAGAAAGAAGAATTGGTTGTGTGTCCAAGATATGTGAGCCACTGGGGGTAGTGATGCACAGCCAGATACGTTTACAAGCCAAAGTAAAAGTCAAGAAGGAATAGTAAAAAGCAGTATAGGAGAAATTTCCACAAAAGAGGAAGGAATTATAAGGACATGAGGAAATATTTACTTAAAGATAGGCTAAGACAACACATGAAGAATAGAACCCAGCAACCCGAATGCTGGAATATCTTAAATAGTGAAATTAAGTGCATAGTCGATAGAACACCTTTCAAAAACAAGGAAAGGTCTAAAAAATACTTATCGAAAGAAGCCATTAGAAAAATTAAGTATAAACAAATGATGTGGAAGTCATATAGACATACTGGAAATGACGAAGACTACAACATTTATAAAGAAGCACTAAATCAAGCTACAGCTGAAATTATAAATTCAAAGAGAAGCTATGAACATAAATTAGCTTGTAATATAAAACATGACAGCAAGAGTTTTTATGCGTATGTTCGAAGCAAACAGAAAGTTCAGGATAAGGTGGGTCCTCTAGAAGATAGTGCTGGAAATATAATATCAGAAGGATTCTTAATGGCAGAAGACCTGAATGAGTACAATTCAGTGTTTACCAGGGAAGATATTAGTTCACTGCCAGTACCAGAGGCTAAGTTCAAGGGGCAGATTCAGACTATTTAGGACAGTTAGTTGTAACCGCAGGAAATGGTAGCTAAGAAAATAGGAGCTATGAAGGATAATAAATCACACCTGGGTGGGTGAGTTCATGCAAACTACTGTGGAAATTGCTTAGAGACAAATTAGCGGAGCAGCTTGCAGCAGTTTCAATTTGTCATTAGAAGAGGGAGTGGTTCCTTTGCAAGAATGGAAAAGAAAGAGGCAAACATTAAACCATTATTTTTAAAAAAAAGGTTCGAGAAACAAGTCAGAGAACTATAGACCAGTGAGTTTAACATCAGTGATTTGCAAATTGTTAGAAAGATTAATTAAAGATCACATGGTGGATTTTCTTGTTAAACATAACTTGATCAACCCATCTGAACATGGGTTTTTAAAAGCGAGGACATGCTTAACAAATATGTTATGTTTTGGAAGACATCACTAAGTGGGTAGATGGGGGATCATCAGTAGATACCGTCTACTTAGATTTTAAAAAAGCTTTCGACAAAGCACTACATCAAAGATTACTGCTTTAAATCCAAAATTAGCGGTATTAGAAATGGTATAATAAAACTGGATAGAACAATGGTTGATTGACAGAAGACAACGCGGTAGAAGTTGATGGCAGATAGCTCAAACTGGAAAATCAGTATTGAGGGGGTACCACAGGGATCAGTATTAGTCCCATATTATTCTTTTAATATATATTAACGATTTGGATGATGAAATAACAAGCAAGGTGCAGTTGAATTTCATGGATGATACAAGTGTTTAGAAGAATTAAAAGTGATGAGATAGACAGCATTTACAAGATGATCTTGACAGGGTTGATCAAATGGTCTGAAAAGTGGCAAATGCTGTTCAATTTTGGGAAATGTAAATGCCTCCACGCAGGTCATGGAAACGAAGAGGTAAAATATACAATGGGGGTAGTGTACTAAGTACTACTCAAAAGAAAAGGACTTAGGGTTAACCATTAGTGCTGATATGAAGGTTTCTGAGCAGTGCGGAATTGCAGCTTCAAAGGGAAATCAAATCCTTGGATTAATTAGGCGAAACATAACGTATAAGGAAAAAGAGCTAATAATACCGCTGTACAAAACAATAGTTAGGCCTCATTTAGAATATTGTATTCAAGCGTGGAGGCCACATCGCAGGAAGGACATAGATATGCTAGAAAGAGTGCAGAGGAGAGCAACTAAAATGATACCAAAACTGAGGGATCTTAGTTATGAAATACGCCTTAAAAAATGCGGTTTAACAACACTAGAGCAGCAGACCACGGTGAGATTGAGAGGAGATCAGATAGAAGTGTTTAAAATATTGAAGGGTTATGAAAAATATTGATAAACATTTTTTTCCTGCCAAGAAGTTATGGAAGGACTAGAGGGACATGAACTGGCATTAAGCAAAAGGAGCAGAGTAGATTGGATATAAGAAAGTTTTCATTTTCACAAAGGACTGTAAAATGAACGGAACAGGACACCGCCGACAGTGTGTAAGTGCCAGTAATGCGAATGCTGCGAAGTAAAATAAAATCGACACATACCTCAGACGGGCGGGATACACAGATAAAAGGGTCGGACTCTCGATAAGCCAAAGGGCTTCCTTGTCCACCTGCCACCTAGAGTTAATTCTCTGGGTGGCAATCTTGTTAAATCTTGTTAAATCTTGTTAAACTTCCTTGCCCAAAACCACCTTATCTGACAGAGGAGCATTCTAGCTAATGATTCTTGACAACTGCATGATCACATATACAGTTGTTAGCTCAGAATAATTTTCAAGGATGCATGCCCCTCTATCACACTAGAAACGCTCATTGTCATGGCACTGCACAAGCAAATGAGCCCATATTCCACACATCATGTACTATTCATTTAACCAATTAGTACTCCAAATTTGGCTAAGATATGTTCAATATTAACAGAGATATGGCCTGTGGGCATTTTTGGGTAGTGGCTACCCTTAAAGCACATGTTAGTTCACTACACTACTCTCCTGGTGACAGCGGCATGTGTCAAGTGTCATTTCAGTTCCACAAAAACAATGCACCATTCAAGCACTTCTGTGTGTTCCACAATGTGGGAAAGTAAAATTAACTTACAAAATTCAAAATGTTTGCACAATTTAGTTTTCAATTGTGGAGAAGGAGAGAGTGGTAGAATAGAGATGGCACAGAAAGGAAAAAAAAAAACTGACAGCTGGAAGAAACTATCAAGGCGAGTATTACCCTGGACTTCAGGGAAAAAGAAGGCAACTTATCAAAAATACTTTTCCGTGACATTACACATTTTATATAGAAAAAGATGTCCAGTTAACTGCAAAACCTGTTATATTTTCTTAGGGATAAATCTTAAATAATAATGTCTTAAAATTGATATATCTTACCACAAAACTACACACAGGTAGAGTTAAGTGACAAATTATTTTAATTTAAAGGCTAAGTGAAATTAAATTTTCAATATCTTTGAAACTTTGTATACATAAACATAATACCATAATACTCTTGTCAAGTAATGTGCCAAATTAGAAGCCTGTTCATTGCGAACTCATGTCATTAAGCCTGCTCAAACATGGTCATTTGCGTCACCACAGGCAATGCTGCTGAGTGCGCCCTATCCTTTAGCACAGGAATTGTGTTAATGTTTTGAGTTGAAGCCGCTTTAACTTTGCAAATGCTCAACATTGCATTATATCGGTTGCCGCGTTTACATTGCAGGATTAAGCATTCGTGATGTTCAAACGGCAATAACTCAAAAAAACAACTTGTAGATAAGATTATTATTTTTACTACGATATCAAAAAATTAAATCCCATTCAAGTTTGAGCATTCGCAATGTTCAAACAGCAACATTTCTGGGTGCATCCAACGACACATTTGTAGGTAAGATTATCTTTACAGTGATATACACAACAATTTTCTAAAGCCTAGCGGTGCTATCTGCGGTGATGTAACAAAGATCGCTAGGTGTCGCAACAAACTGTGCAGAAAATGTACAGAAAGCATGACCAAAATGGGCCTTGAACAGGGTGACGGAGGCGGTGAAAAATTAGTTGAATATCTGACACTATTTTTATATTAAATTTAATTCAGATTGGGAATAAAAAAGGTTAATTTCACTTAGTGTTTAAAGCTGTGTAGCTATCATTGATATGGTTAGGATATCCTCGATAGAAAGATCTAATGAAATGATGATACAAGGAAGGAGATGGGTGTGGCATGTATAACAGACACTTCAGACTGTGATGGTTTGGACATGTGGTACGGAGCGGAAGATAACGTGATCAAGAAGACATGGAGGCTGCTGGTGGAGGACAAACACAGGAAAAGGGTGTGGCTGAGGGACGTGGTGAGGAGAGACATGGAGGTGGCAGAGGTTGTGGAGGAGGACACAGTGGACAGGGTATCGTGGTGAGGAGAGACATGGAGGTGGCAGAGGTTGTGGAGGAGGATGCAATGGACAAGGTGTCGTGGTGAGGAGAGACATGGAGGTGGCAGAGGTTGTGGAGGAGGACACAATGGACAGGGTGTCATGGTGAGGAGAGACATGGAGGTGGCAGAGGTTGTGGAGGAGGACACAATGGACAGGGTGTCATGGTGAGGAGAGACAAGGAGGTGGCAGAGGTTGTGGAGGAGGATGCAATGGACAGGGTGTCGTGGTGAGGAGAGACATGGAGGTGGCAGAGGTTGTGGAGGAGGACACAATGGACAGGGTGTCATGGTGAGGAGAGACATGGAGGTGGCAGAGGTTGTGGAGGAGGACACAATGGACAGGGTGTCATGGTGAGGAGAGACATGGAGGTGGCAGAGGTTGTGGAGGACACAATGGACAGGGTGTCATGGTGAGGAGAGACATGGAGGTGGCAGAGGTTGTGGAGGAGGATGCAATGGACAGGGTGTCGTGGTGAGGAGAGACATGGAGGTGGCAGAGGTTGTGGAGGAGGACGCAATGGACAGGGTGTCATGGTGAGGAGAGACATGGAGGTGGCAGAGGTTGTGGAGGAGGACACAATGGACAGGGTGGCGTGGTGAGGAGAGACATGGAGGTGGCAGAGGTTGTGGAGGAGGATGCAATGGACAGGGTGTCGTGGTGAGGTTAGTCATGGAGGTGACAGAAGTTGTGGTGGAGGATGCAATGGACAGGGTGTCGTGGTGAGGAGAGACATGGAGGTAGCAGAGGTTGTGGAGGAGGACACAATGGACAGGGTGTCGTGGTAAGGAGAGACATGGAGGTGACAGAGGTTGTGGAGGAGGATGCAATGGACAGGGTGTCGTGGTGAGGAGAGACATGGAGGTGACAGAGGTTGTGGAGGAGGATGCAATGGACAGGGTGTCGTGGTGAGGAGACACATGGAGGTGACAAAGGTTGTGGAGGAGGATGCAATGGACAGGGTGTCGTGGTGAGGAGAGACATGGAGGTGACAAAGGTTGTGGAGGAGGATGCAATGGACAGGGTGTCGTGGTGAGGAGAGACATGGAGGTGACAAAGGTTGTGGAGGAGGATGCAATGGACAGGGTGTCGTGGTGAGGAGAGACATGGAGGTGACAAAGGTTGTGGAGGAGGATGCAATGGACAGGGTGTCGTGGTGAGGAGACACATGGAGGTGACAAAGGTTGTGGAGGAGGATGCAATGGACAGGGTGTCGTGGTGAGGAGACACATGGAGGTGACAAAGGTTGTGGAGGAGGATGCAATGGACAGGGTGTCGTGGTGAGGAGAGACATGGAGGTGACAGAGGTTGTGGAGGAGGATGCAGTGGACACGGTGTCATGGTGAGGAGAGACATGGAGGTGATAGAGGTTGTAGAGGAGGATGCAGTGGACACGGTGTCGTGGTGAGGAGACACATGGAGGTGATAGAGGTTGTAGAGGAGGATGCAATGGACAGGGTGTCGTGGTGAGGAGAGACATGGAGGTGATAGAGGTTGTAGAGGAGGATGCAATGGACAGGGCATCGTGGATGTGGATGGATGTGGAACCAAGTGGCCACACCCAATACTTAGAGAATACATAGTCGAACGAAAAGAACGAAGAAACAAGAAATCACCATCCATTCTGCCATCACATGTGCCAATGCACTGGAAGATTAACTGTAGCTCCTTCACAAACGACATGGCTTCCTCACTCGAGTGAAACTCTGGCTCGGTGATGATCTCCATCAATCCAACACCTACAAGAAGGCAGCATTTAAATGGCTTCCAGATTCTGTTATATGATTTATTATGAAAACAAGCTATAGATACCATCCAGGGTCTAAATTTCAGACTGGGCAGAATTTTCAAAACTTTCGTGGTACAGAAGAGACTGTGATAGATTAGCGCAGTTTATTTTTGCAATAATTCCAGCATGGCAGAATTCTTCCCAGAGAAGATAAGATGGCATTTGAATGAACAGGCGTCATCTGTTTGTGACTTATGAGAATTAAGCGTGACATCCAAGTCAGTTACGTCAACATCTGTCTTTCATTGGCCATAACCGCCCTGATGTTTAATGCTGATAGCAATGTTCACATGACTCAGTGTGGCGATTTGTTGTATGAAATTTGTAAGTATTTCACTAAAACCAAATTACAAAACAATTTGTCTGCATAACATGAACTAAATAAATGGTTGGAAGTTACAATATGGATCTATTTTGCAATTTTTGTTCCAGATTTTTATGAAAACAGCATGTTTATATTGAAGGGCGTAGTCTGTTCTTCTTCCCGGAATTAGAGGGAGTAGTAATTTCTAACTGGAAGTCTGCTGTGTTGACCGAGGGAAAGTGAGCATCGTTGAACATCAAAGGGTACATCAGTTAACTCAGTATGACTCGGCCATATTGCCAATAATTCTTGTTTTGAAACTGGATGTTTTGTTTACTATCTGAATATGCACCCGTGGTCGTGCCTTCCAAATTGTGAACATTGTTATTGGTCTACTTAACACAATTTGGCAGGCAGTTTACCTTCAATATAGTTAGTATAGTATTACGAACACTGTATTAATTAATACATGAAAAACTAGGAACAGACTACGTCCTTTAAATAGTAAATAATATATTTAATAAGCAAATAATGTATATATTTTAACATAAACAATAATTTGCTTTAATATACTGATGTTTAGTATCTTAAGTTACATATTCTTGCATTTTAAATGTTTTTTAATTTAGTAGTTTTATGTACAGTGCATCGAACATTAAAGCACCTCGGTAATACAACCACCTCACAATTAAGGTCACCCTAGGATAGTCCCAAATTATATATGTAACATTAAAATATAGGAAATTAGTCTCGCTAATAAGGTCACCTCCGATTCAGGTCACTTTTGTCTAGTCCCGAGGGTGACCTTAACAGGGAGGTTCCACTGACTCTGACCACCCCAACTCACCGGCTCGGTTAAGATCAATAAGACTAACAGAGTCCTCCAGGTCATGGAGACTCTTGCCGCTGTCTTGCTCCAGCTGGAGTTGAGTGATGTGGATGGTCTTCCTCTCAATGTGCTTACTGGTGTGGTCTTGAACCACGTAATGCACGTAGCCCCCCACCGCCAGGGGCTGGCGATACTGTGTTATCTGAAACCCAGACTGAAACAAAGAAAGGGAAGAATGAATTCTTATATAGCACTGTATACAGTCTTTATAACTGCTCAAAGTGCTTTATACTTCTCTCGTTGACAAACCTGTTCGTCCCTGCTCCAGCTTGACTTTCTGGGAAGCATTCAGCCATGCTGCTATTAATGCATGAAGAATATTCATACATATATATCCACCACTGCTGTACTTAGGTGTACGGTTACAGCTGAAGTGAAGCAATGTGGAATGACCAAAATTACGCAAGCTTTTAAGCACAAGGAGTTTCAAAATGACAATAACAGGATTCAAAGAAATCCGTGAGAACCCTTCAATGTTACTGCACATAACAAACACAGCAGTAATTACAAACATGCTGTTGCAACTCATTATAGGTAAACAGTATTATAAACACCAGATGAAAACTGTTAGACAACAGAGAAATTAACATCAGTTTTGCAAATTGTTGGTGGATACTGTACGTGAAAATTGTTATTTTGGGTGAAATGTATAGTTTTGAATGTTTTGTTTTTTGCTTCATTTGTCCATTATACCCTGACTTTTACCAAGTATATCAAATAAAACCTACCAAGCTTCACTGGAAATTTGCCTAGCAACCTGCGTGCTTTCGATGCAAGAATAACAGTTGTGTTTTTCAATTTGAATTCTTGATGTTGTACTTTTGTGATGAACACAGAAAATATGCAGTTTATTATGGCATTATTGTAATAAAAAAATCTGTATAAATACATGACACTGCTATATTTTTGTAATCATTTTGGAGTAATTTATACGTCTTGCTTAATAACACCGATCACTCTAAAACTTTTAACAAAAACAGCTAGAATGGTACCATCTACTGAACAATTTTGTTTGCTGCCAAAAATATTAGCTTTTGTTAGCACATGGTAATATTTCAAACCATCTATTCAGCTGTAAGTTGGTGTCCCAAGCCACGTTGTTTATTTCAAAACTGTGAACCACATTTCTTCAGTTATAATCTGAATTATTATACATACTAGTTGTAATGGAGAACATTTTTACTCATTTGTAACAGTTACATTCAAGAAACGAAAAAAAAACAGATATACATACGGGAAGATCGGCATAGAAATAGTGTTTCCTGTCAAATTTCGACACCATGTTGAGTTTTGAGTTGATCGCTAGGGCTGTTAGGATGCCAGCCTCAACACAACCTCGATTGATCACCTGTGAAACATGGTAGACGACCAATTAGATGACAAACATCACAATCCATTGTAAAGTTACCAGTAATTTGCACTAGCGGAAACATTTTCTTTAAATCCTCCATATTGTCACAATGTGTGATTTTAAATGTGGGAAAACTACACTAACTTCCAAAACTTGGCACTTAATCTACACCATAATTCATGAAAAAAACATCAACAAATAAAAAAATATTTTGTAACTATGAACTTTGTTTGTCATGCTCAACTTAACTTATTACAAATTTAATGATAAAATAATCATAATAACTAGGTTTAACCCGGTTGTATAAAATGTACCATTTATTAAATAATACTTACATATTCTATATAAAAAATAAAAAGTCCTAAGGCGCACACTTACTGGTAATGTCCCTGGCATCGCAGCATCAAACACTGCCACCTGGGTGTTGATCGGGGAACCAAATGTGGTCGCTGCCCCGGAGAACAACTTGGAAAGGGTAGGAATCTGAGCGTGAATCTCAAGGCCAATCACGGGCTCCCATGTCCTGAGTGAACACACAAACACACTTCAAATTCAATTCCAATGCTCACACACGAACACACTTCAATTCCAATGCTCACAGGTCACACATGAACACATAAACACATTTCTATTCCAGTCACGGGCTTCCATGTCCTGAATGAACACAGAAACATTTCAATTCCATTGCCAATCACAAGCTCCTAGGTCGTGCATGAACACATGAACACAATTCAATTCCAATGTTCCCAGGTTATACATGAACAAACAAATACTCAAACTGCAACCATGGGTTCCCAGGTTCTTCAGTGAACATACAAACACACTTCAATTCCAACCATGGGTTTCTAAGTCATGTATGAGCACACAAAGAAACTTCAATTCTAATCAAAAGTGCCAAGGTTGTGCATGAACACACAAACACAATTCAACTCCAACCATGGGATCCCGGATCCTGCATGAACACACAAACACACTTCAATCCAATAATCCACATTTAGTGCCTTTGGGCAGGTTTTTAACCTGGAGACATGGTGCTTTATAAATTCTTCCTAATAATAAATAATGAACACACAAACACACTTCAATTCTAATCACAAGTGCCAAGGTTGCACATGAACACACAAACACACTTCAATTCCAATCATGAGCTCTTAGACTTAGATCATCATCACGCATACAAACAAACATACTTCAATCCAATCATAGCATCCCAGGTCTTGTATGACCATACAAGATTTAACAAGATTGCCACACAGAGAATTAACACTAGATGGCAGGTGGACAAGGAAGCCTTTTGGCTTATCGAGAGTCCAACCCTTTTTATCATTGTGTATCCCACTCTTCTGATGTATGTGTCAATTTTATTTTTAAACATATTCATGCTACTAAGGTAAGATAAGATAATGCTTTATTGTCTCAACTATGGGGTTGAGAAATTTGTCTCAGGTGAGAACAGACATGACTTCAATGTGTACATAAAACCATTTGATAAAAACAGCAGATAAATAATACCTGCATACACATTACTTATTCTAAAACGACAAGTGACACTGTGGCAGCAGGCAGCATGAATTAAGTTGTTTAATAGACACTGACACAAATGAGTGTTTGTATCTATTAAGCCTGCACCGAGGAGTTATATAACGTCTGCCAGATGGCAGGAGCTGAAATTCATTATGTAGAACATGTTTAGTATCATAAATAATCTTGACTGACTGTCTTCTTAGTGTCTGTTCAAAAATCTCCTGAAGGGAGATCATCGGAGATGTGAAACCTGTGATTTTCATGGCAGTTCTCATCAATCGAGAAAGCTGTGATTTTAACTGAACAGACAGATTGCCAAACCAAGCAGTAATCCCATAGCGCAGTATGCTTTCAATAATGGAGCAATAAAACAAGTATTTTCTCATCGACACTGAAAGCTCTCAGTCTGTGGAGAAAGTACAACCGCTGGTGGACTTTGGAGCATACATTGTGAACATGGACATTCCAGCTAAGTTTGTTATCAAGGTGGACACCTAGTTATTTGTTCTGACTGACCTGGGCAATTTCTTCACCATGGATAACAACAGACAAGTGATCGGCAACAATACATTTAGCATCAAAACCATCTCTTCAGTCTTGTTGACATTGAGTTTGAGGTGGTTATTGTCACACCAATGTACAAAGCTTTCAATTTCAGACATGTATGTACTGATGTCAGAATCAACATGTAACAGACTAAGAATAGCCGAGTCATCAGAGAATTTGATTATGTAGATGTTAGTACTGCTGCTGGTACAGTCATTTGTATTCAGAGTGTACAAAATCGGCGAACTTATAATAACCTTGGGGTGCGCCGGTATTTGTTACCACAGTTTGGGAAACAGTCTGATTTACCTTAACAAGCTGCACTCTGTCTGTTAGAAAAGAACGACCCACTTGATGATATATGGATTGACATTCATTTGTTTCAGCTTAGTGAGCAGAATGTGAGGTTGGATAAGATTGAACGCCGAGCTAAAGTCTATGAACAATAGTCTAGCATAAGCCTCGGGTTTGTCTAAGTGTTTCAAAATTAAATGGACAACAGTGTTGACAGCGTCATCTGTTCCTCTGCCATGCCTGTAGGCAAATTGGAATGGGAAAAGATAGTCCTGAACGTCTAGCTGCAGTTTATGAACCACTATTCGTTCCAAACATTTCATAACAATTGGTGTAAGTGCAACAGGTCTGTAATCATTGTTTTCTTTTGGGCAAGTTTTCTTTGGTACAGGAGTAATATGTGAGGTTTTCCAGAGCATTGGTACCATGTGGCTATCGACAGAAAGTTGGAATATGGGACACCAAGTCGGTGCAAGCTCCTCGGTATATGTTTTCAATAAATAATCCGAAATGCCATCAAAACCTGTTGCTTTTCTACTATATATACATGCTGGAAGACTTTGGTGACATCATCTATAATCAATTTCAAACCTATCAGCATTACTGACAAACTACTGGCACCCACACAATCAGCAGAAGATCTATACAACCATACTTCTGCCAAATGCACATACAGTCTTGCAGTCCAAAAAAGGGTGCGACTACTTATAGTACAAACCAAATGCCACCAATTATCACTATAATTATTTGACGTCTTGAACCTGGAAGTAAAATACCGGTCTATCCCCTTCACTAACCAAACGTCACCATTTATCGCCCACGAGACCTTTTAACCTTTGTAAATACTTACCGCACGTGCGGCTTCGCCTGTGGCTTGGTACTGTAATACCTCAATCTAAGATACGAACATGTTGAGCGCTTCAGAATATGCATTCGTTTCATTTTTATCTAACAAGCAGCATTCATGACAAATACGTGTTTATAGAATACGCTAAGTTGCGCCATCTACACGGAGGGCTGAAACTAATTGTTATCGATAAGTGTAGCGTGGATTATTTACGCTCCGCGGTGTGGCGCCATCATAGAACCCCCTTCTCAGTCTATCTCGTTCTCGGTCCCTCGCAGTCTCTCTTCCCCCTCTCCGTCTCTCCCCATCTACGTCTCCCAACTTCCCTTCACGCCCTTAGAGTCTACCTCTCACCCTGTCTCCCTTCAATTCTATGGAAATGTGTAGAAAAAATCTAGAGAAATCTACAGAATTCTATAAAAAGGCTGTAGAAGTTTGTTTAAACAATTGATGTGTCGTAGTGTAAGGTTATTCTACCGTGCAGTTTGAAAATGACTTTATATGACTCTCTACAAGAAGACCTGACAAAACTATAAGACTGGTCGGATACGATGCAAATGAAATTACATCCTGACAAATGTCACGTTCTACACCTCGAACATTCAAACCCACGAAATAAATACCACCATAGAAGGGACAGTGAAGGCAGTCACAAGCTTGATGCAGTGACTTCAGAAAAAGACCTCGGAGTCACCATCAACATACAACTAAAGTTTTCTGACCACATCGAGAATAGTGTCAAAAAGGCCAATCGAGTTCTGGGGTGTCTAGCCAGAACATTCCGGCATCTCAACAAGGAGACATTCCTACTACTATACAAGGCAATGGTCAGACCACACCTGGAATATGCATCCTGTGTCTAGTTTCCTCACCTAAAAAAAGATCAAGACCTCATCGAACAAGTCCAACGGCGTGCAACACGACTAGTGCCAGAAACAAAAGGACTACCCTACGGCAGCAGATTGAAAGAATTAAAACTCCCCACACTGCACTACAGAAGACAAAGAGCCGACATCATTCAAACTTTCAAAATTATCAAGGGACTCGACCAAATCGACCAGGACTGTAAATGCCAACTCTGTCCACAAAAGCAGATGTACCTAAAAGCCACTGGAACCACAAGAGGTCACAGAGAAAAACTAGTTACACAGACATCAACAGGAACCAGACATTCTTTCCTCTCCACACGTGTAGTAAGATCCTGGAATGCACTATCAGAAGACACGGTCCAAGCACAGACAATCAATCAGCTGAAGTCCCGCCTCCAAAGAGACTGGATAGACCATCCAGACCTCTACAACTACAACTTCACATACTAACACACACACACGCACGCATGCACGCACGCACGCATGCACGCACACACGCACGCACACAATCGAGCCTAGAGACTAGGCAATCCGGAAAAGACAAGATAAAGAGACAAAAATAGCAATAACGCCAACAGCAACAACAATAGCAGCAAAATCAATAGACAATGGAATACCACTACAGAAAACTAACCTTGAGACGGTCTCAATGCTCAACTTGGGCAATCATTGACCGTTCTTAAGGTAAGAACTTAAGGTAAGAACTATATATACTAGCAAAAATGCCCGTCACCTGACTGGATGCCTTAATTGGTAGTTGACAGTCGTGATAGTAATATTTACCAAATGTTAGAAAACACACAGCAACATTACATAAACACAACGACACGCTCGCAGATAGGTACCTACTCGTTGCTTATTCAAAATGACGAAAGTTTGAGAGAATGTGAAGTTCACGTCCATCAATAGGCCCTATAGTCGTGATAGTGTAAAATTGTCAAGTAATATTAGTATCGCTATGAGGGTAGACATCAGCATTATTGTGTTTGCGTCTACCATATGTTGCCAAGTCTACGACGCAGGGGCCGTTTTTCCGAAGAATTTACCGCCTGCGCGTGATTCGTCCAATTGATAAGTTACGTTTACGTATTACGTGCGCAGTACGTTTTATGTTCCGAACAACCGATTTACCCCATAAAAGCTGAGAGTCTTGATATAGATGGGGTATTTTGAAAATATGTGTCTTACGTCCTATTTCGTGAAAGTCTAGCTCTCGAGGTTCAATCCGTCTAAGAGGAAATCGCTATAACCTACCCGCATACATACGCAAGCTCGATTATAAGTACAAGTGTATGTATGTATACTGTATGTATATATGTATGTATCTAGCAAGAGTAGTTACAAGATCTCCTCGTTTTTCTCACTCTGTACCACTTTTGAAGTCTTTGCATTGGCTTCCTGTACGATATCGTATAATATTTAAGATCTGTACCACTACATACCAGGCACTGTCCAATAAGCAACCATCTTATTTGCATTCATTGCTTACTCCTGTAAGAAAACCTATCCAGCTTCAATCATCTAGTTTTGACCTACTTTTTGTTCCTAGAGTCAACACTAACATTTGAAGTAGGGCTTTTTCTGTTGCTGCACCAACTCTTTGGAATATGCTCCCTCTTAGTGTTAGATCAGTTTAAAATATTACAAAATTCCGTCGTCATTTACAAACGCATCTTTACAACCTTGCTTATCTACCGTAGCTCCCTAGCGCCTTGACCCATCTGTTGACAACTGGAAAACTACTTGTGGATTTTGAGATTGACCAATCCTTTTGTTCTGATGCGCCTCTGAGCTTGGCTTCCAAGGATTTAGGAGCAATAGAAGTTATCTTATTATTATTATTTATTATGTGTGTTTGTGTGTGTGTGTGTGTGTGTGTGTGTGTGTGTGTGTGTGTGTGTGTGTGTGTGTGTGTGTATGTATGTATGCATGTACGCATGTATGTATATATATATATCTATATATACATACATGCATAATGTATGCATATATGCATACATTATGCATATATGTATATACATATACATACATACATGCGTACATGCATACATACATATATATATATATATTTATATATATATAAATATCAGAGCGCGTGTCAGCCGTCTCGTGATCACCGTCGCAGAGTTGCTCCAATGAAGCGGTGATGGACTCGATACTCGACGCCACCGCACAGATCTACGGCATCATGTCTTGAGCTCCATCGGGTCTCCCAGGTCCTTTTGACGGTGTATCCTGTGACGTATTGCTTGACCAGATCGGCCGCCAATAGGCGTATACGTATAATAATAATAATAATAACACAAGTTTATTAGCAACTCATCTGAGTTGGATTCACAGTATACAATAAAATACAACTATACATTGGAACGTCATATATAATATTAATACACCGAAATGTCGTACAGTATAAAAACCATCCTTTTGCCCTTCATTCGTCATTGGCAGTTGAGTAATCCCCATGGTATAAAGGTGTTACGGTATCTGTTTGTTCGGGTTATTGACAAAGGGTACACATTACTCTGTCTGATGTCATATTTGGTATGCCTTTTGTCAGGCAGCAGATAGTTTAATCTGTGTGTACTAACTTTAATCTTATTGAAATATATTTGGCAAAGGCAGTCCCGTCTTGCTTTCAATGTCTCCAATTTAACATACATAAGTATCTCAGCGTAACTTATTGCAGGAAAAATACACTTTAATGCTCTTTTTTGTATCATTTCAATACTGTCAGATAAATATTGGGGCAAGTTAGTGTGCCATACAGGGCATGCATATTCTAAAACAGGTCTCACAACACTGACATATATAGTGACCAGATCATTCTGGCTAATTCCTACTCGCTATAATTGATACAACATGTACAATCGTTTCCCGGCCTTTTTCACAATATTTTCGACATGCTTATTCCATGTCAGATCCTGTGAAATTGTAACACCTAGAAGTTTGGCATGGTCTACTTGATCTAAATCTTTTCCATCGATCGTTATATTCGGGATAGCGTTTCGAAAATTGCGGTCTTGTGCAAAACAGATGATCATCTCTTTTGATTTTCCTGAATTAATTTTCATATTATTCTGTTCTGTCCACCTAGCGGCAACGTCAACCGATTCTTGTATAACAGATACACCCTTTCTGTAGACCAGTCATGGCGACTGTGCAGTATTAGCTAATGTCAATTGTGTTACAATTAATGTATTCAAGCATGATTACTTCAATATTATGTAATATAAGAGCGATGTGTTCAGAATTCGTGTGGACCATAACTTATAAATATGTATGAATTGCATCTAAGAAAATAATCTCCCCAAAGTGCCCCCCCCAAAAAAAAAAAGTGCCGCTGCGGATATTTGCCCCCATCGCCCCTTACGTCGTTACGCCAGTGGTTAATATCAAGTTCTAGAGGTGGCATTATCTATTAAAATACCGCTGCATCGTTTTGGCCCAACGGTAAACAATATAATAGGACATTATATGCTGACCTTTGATCACGAAATGTACTGCCGTGCCAGAAATTCCTACTTTTAGTTTCTGTGATTTATTTTCTTCTTGTGTTTATTACTTATCTGTAAATAATTGTACGATATAGTAATTACACTTATGTTTACACTACAAATTTTACAATCAAAATATTACAGGGAGCCAATCAGTACCTCTACACTGAATTAGCGTGTGTAGTAATTTGTAACAGGAAGTCTGCTGTGTTGAAAATCGGAAAATGGGACATCGTTGAACATCAAAGGGTACTGTAGTTAAATCAGCCCGACTCGGCCGTATCGCCAATAAAGCTTGTTTTGAAACTGGATATTTTAGTTACTATTTCTTTTGTTTACCGTTTGAACATGTTCCGGGGCCGTATCTTCCAAACTGAGACCGTTGTTATGGGCTTACTAAAACAATTTGCCATGCAGTATACCTTCAACATAGTTAGTATAGTCTCAATAACATTATATTAATTAACAAATGAAAAACTAGGAACAGACTGCCTCCTTTGAAACTTAAAGACATACCATAGTATCGCCATTGTGGCGCGTAGTGGCATAGGCATTAACTAGCTCAGTGACGTAATTTGATTGTCAATTCAAAATGGACGGT
>JAHLWY010001656.1:0-17011 GCA_020002185.1 Paraescarpia echinospica
TGTAGGTCAGTGTTAGTGTGTTGTATGTTGGTGTTTGTGTATTGTAGGTCAGTGTTTGTGTGTTGTAGGTCAGTGTTTGTGTGTTGTAGGTCAGTGTTTGTGTGTTGTATGTCAGTGTTTGTGTGTTGTAGGTCAGTGTTTGTGTGTTGTATGTTGGTGTTTGTGTGTTGTAGGTCAGTGTTTGTGTGTTGTAGGTCAGTGTTTGTGTGTTGTATGTTGGTGTTTGTGTGTTGTAGGTCAGTGTTTGTGTGTTGTAGGTCAGTGTTAGTGTGTTGTATGTTGGTGTTTGTGTGTTGTAAGTCAGTGTTTGTGTGTTGTAGGTCAGTGTTTGTGTGTCGTAGGTCAGTGTTAGTGTGTTGTATGTTGGTGTTTGTGTGTTGTAAGTCAGTGTTTGTGTGTTGTAGGTCAGTGTTTGTGTGTTGTAAGTCAGTGTTTGTGTGTTGTAGGTCAGTGTTAGTGTGTTGTAAGTCAGTGTTTGTGTGTTGTAGGTCAGTGTTAGTGTGTTGTAGGTCAGTGTTTGTGTGTTGTAGGTTGGTATTTGTATGTTGTAGGTCAGTGTTTGATTGTTGTAGGTCAGTGTTAGTGTGTTGTATGTCAGTGTTTGTGTGTTGTAGGTCAGTGTTTGTGTGTTGTAGGTCAGTGTTTGTGTGTTGTAGGTCAGTGTTTGTGTGTTGTAGGTCAGTGTTAGTGTGTTGTAAGTCAGTGTTTGTGTGTTGTAGGTCAGTGTTTGTGTGTTGTAGGTCAGTGTTTGTGTGTTGTAGGTCAGTGTTTGTGTGTTGTAGGTCAGTGTTTGTGTGTTGTAGGTCAGTGTTTGTGTGTTGTAGGTCAGTGTTAGTGTGTTGTATGTTGGTGTTTGTGTATTGTAGGTCAGTGTTTGTGTGTTGTAGGTCAGTGTTTGTGTGTTGTAGGTCAGTGTTTGTGTGTTGTAGGTCAGTGTTTGTGTGTTGTAGGTCAGTGTTTGTGTGTTGTATGTTGGTGTTTGTGTGTTGTAGGTCAGTGTTTGTGTGTTGTAGGTCAGTGTTTGTGTGTTGTAGGTCAGTGTTTGTGTGTTGTAGGTCAGTGTTTGTGTGTTGTAGGTCAGTGTTTGTGTGTTGTAGGTCAGTGTTAGTGTGTTGTATGTCAGTGTTTGTGTGTTGTAGGTCAGTGTTTGTGTGTTGTAGGTCAGTGTTTGTGTGTTGTAGGTCAGTGTTTGTGTGTTGTAGGTCAGTGTTTGTGTGTTGTAAGTCAGTGTTTGTGTGTTGTAGGTCAGTGTTTGTGTGTTGTAGGTCAGTGTTTGTGTGTTGTAGGTCAGTGTTTGTGTGTTGTAGGTCAGTGTTTGTGTGTTGTAGGTCAGTGTTAGTGTGTTGTATGTTGGTGTTTGTGTATTGTAGGTCAGTGTTTGTGTGTTGTAGGTCAGTGTTTGTGTGTTGTAGGTCAGTGTTTGTGTGTTGTAGGTCAGTGTTTGTGTGTTGTAGGTCAGTGTTTGTGTGTTGTATGTTGGTGTTTGTGTGTTGTAGGTCAGTGTTTGTGTGTTGTAGGTCAGTGTTTGTGTGTTGTAGGTCAGTGTTTGTGTGTTGTAGGTCAGTGTTTGTGTGTTGTATGTCAGTGTTTGTGTGTTGTAGGTCAGTGTTTGTGTGTTGTAGGTCAGTGTTTGTGTGTTGTAGGTCAGTGTTTGTGTGTTGTAGGTCAGTGTTTGTGTGTTGTAGGTCAGTGTTTGTGTGTTGTAGGTCAGTGTTTGTGTGTTGTAGGTCAGTGTTTGTGTGTTGTATGTTGGTGTTTGTGTGTTGTAGGTCAGTGTTTGTGTGTTGTATGTTGGTGTTTGTGTGTTGTAGGTCAGTGTTTGTGTGTTGTAGGTCAGTGTTTATGTGTTGTAGGTCAGTGTTTGTGTGTTGTAGGTCAGTGTTTGTGTGTTGTATGTCAGTGTTTGTGTGTTGTAGGTCAGTGTTTGTGTGTTGTAGGTCAGTGTTTGTGTGTTGTAGGTCAGTGTTTGTGTGTTGTAGGTCAGTGTTTGTGTGTTGTATGTTGGTGTTTGTGTGTTGTAGGTCAGTGTTTGTGTGTTGTAGGTCAGTATTTGTGTGTTGTAGGTCAGTGTTTGTGTGTTGTATGTTGGTGTTTGTGTGTTGTAGGTCAGTGTTTGTGTGTTGTAGGTCAGTGTTTGTGTGTTGTAGGTCAGTGTTTGTGTGTTGTATGTTGGTGTTTGTGTGTTGTAGGTCAGTGAGCATAGAGAAGTGTCGACACAGCACTATCGTACTCGGTGCTGTTGAGACGGTCGTTCATGTGAACCAGTGTGAACAGATGAAGGTGATCGCTGCCTGCCGCAGACTCAGCACAAGGTAAGACCTGAGCACTAGGTATGACCTGAGCACGAGGTAAGACCTGAGGATCAGGTAAGTCCTGAGCACTACATAAGACCCTGAGCACCTGGTAAGACCGTAAGATCTTGGCCTGAGCACCAAGTAAGATCCTGAGCACCAGGTAAGACCTGAGCACCAAGTAAGATCCTGAGCACCAAGTAAGATCCTGAGCACCAGATATGAGCAGATTTCTAAACACATACATGAGCAGCTTCATAAACCCACAAAATGCTGATGATTTTTGATTTTGATTTTATTTTGACTATAATCTAAGGTAACTCAAAAATCATACTAAATTCATAGAAATGTTATTTGACTCTGAAAAAGGCATTGAAAATTAGGAATGGATGGTTCTTTAACCAATGAGGTGTTAGGACAATAGTTCTCGTTGACAAAACAGTTTCTGATTGTACGTAGAGCTATATAAGTTTGCAACTAATAATTTTTGCTTATCACAGGCTCGCTCTCAGTGTGATCTGTACACTGTTTCAGTGGCTCCACCTCGTGTACATTCCATGTACTGACACCTAACCGCCCCCTGGTGTTGAGTGGCAATGAACGTTTGACCTTTGCCCCCTTCCACACCCACTACCCACGATTGGAGGAACATATGGCAGCAGCAGGGCTGCAGGCCAGGCCAAACTTGTGGGACAACCCTCTTTGTATTGGTAAGTGACGAGATACAGTCAAACCTGGCTATTAAGGTCACCCTGGGGACTGGACAACAGTGACCTGAATAGCAAGGTGACCGTATTAGTGGGACTAATGTCATATGCTTTACTTTACGTGGAAATAATTGTGAACTATCCCAGGATGACCTTAATTGAGAGGTGGCGTTATCACTAAGGTACCCATAAGACGAGGTCCCAATGTAGTAGGGCAAATATGATGTAAATGTGAACAACAACATTAAATGTATTCTAACTGTTGTAATGTTAGCGTGTATGTGCGTGCGCGTGTGTGTGTGTTTGCATGTGTGTGTGTGCATGCATGTGTGTGTGCATGCATGCGCGCATGTGCACGTGTGTGTGTGCGTGCATACATGTGTTAACATTTTCCTACCGGATGGTTTGCATCTCGGATGCCAAAGTTTTAGGGATTGATCTATGACACTTTTGAAGAAAAGTAACTATGCTACTTTGTCCAAAAGTAAGAGGACTTAGATTGATTCTTCATTTACCATTACATATATTTGTTGTTGGTTAAGGAACTTACCAATTCTAGTCATTGTACTGTGTGTTAGAGGACTTAGATTGATTCTTCATTTACCATTACATATATTTGTTGTAGGTTAAGGAACTTACCAATCCTAGTCATTGTACTGTGTGTTAGAGGACTTAGATTGATTCTTCATTTACCATTACATATATTTGTTGTTGGTTAAGGAACTTACCAATTCTAGTCATTGTACTGTGTGTTAGAGGACTTAGATTGATTCTTCATTTACCATTACATATATTTGTTGTTGGTTAAGGAACTTACCAATTCTAGTCATTGTACTGTGTGTTAGAGTAATTAGATTGATTCTTCATTTACCATTACATATATTTGTTGTTGGTTAAGGAACTTACCAATTTTAGTCATTATACTGTGTGTTAGAGGAATTAGATTGATTCTTCATTTACCATTACATATATTTGTTGTAGGTTAAGGAACTTACCAATTCTAGTCATTGTACTGTGTGTTAGAGGACTTAGATTGATTCTTCATTTACCATTACATATGTTTGTTGTAGGTTAAGGAACTTACCAATTCTAGTCATTGTACTGTGTGTCAGAGGACTTAGATTGATTGTTCATTTACCATTACATATATTGTTGTTGGTTAAGGAACTTACCAATTTTAGTCATTATACTGTGTGTTAGAGGAATTAGATTGATTCTTCATTTACCATTACATATATTTGTTGTAGGTTAAGGAACTTACCAATTCTAGTCATTGTACTGTGTGTTAGAGGACTTAGATTGATTGTTCATTTACCATTACATATATTTGTTGTAGGTTAAGGAACTTACCAATTCTAGTCATTGTACTGTGTGTTAGAGGACTTAGATTGATTGTTCATTTACCATTACATATATTTGTTGTAGGTTAAGGAACTTACCAATTCTAGTCATTGTACTGTGTGTTAGAGGACTTAGATTGATTGTTCATTTACCATTACATATATTTGTTGTAGGTTAAGGAACTTACCAATTCTAGTCATTGTACTGTGTGTTAGAGGACTTAGATTGATTGTTCATTTACCATTACATATATTTGTTGTAGGTTAAGGAACTTACCAATTCTAGTCATTGTACTGTGTGTTAGAGGAATTAGATTGATTCTTCATTTACCATTACATATATTTGTTGTAGGTTAAGGAACTTACCAATTCTAGTCATTGTACTGTGTGTTAGAGGACTTAGATTGATTGTTCATTTACCATTACATATATTTGTTGTAGGTTAAGGAACTTACCAATTCTAGTCATTGTACTGTGTGTTAGAGGACTTAGATTGATTCTTCATTTACCATTACATATATTTGTTGTAGGTTAAGGAACTTACCAATTCTAGTCATTGTACTGTGTGTTAGAGGACTTAGATTGATTCTTCATTTACCATTACATATATTTGTTGTAGGTTAAGGAACTTACCAATCCTAGTCATTGTACTGTGTGTTAGAGGACTTAGATTGATTCTTCATTTACCATTACATATATTTGTTGTAGGTTAAGGAACTTACCAATTCTAGTCATTGTACTGTGTGTTAGAGGACTTAGATTGATTCTTCATTTACCATTACATATATTTGTTGTTGGTTAAGGAACTTACCAATTCTAGTCATTGTACTGTGTGTTAGAGGACTTAGATTGATTCTTCATTTACCATTACATATATTTGTTGTTGGTTAAGGAACTTACCAATTCTAGTCATTGTACTGTGTGTTAGAGGACTTAGATTGATTCTTCATTTACCAATACATATATTTGTTGTCGGTTAATGGAACTTACCAATTCTAGTCATTGTACTGTGTGTTAGAGGACTTAGATTGATTCTTCATTTACCATTACATATATTTGTTGTTGGTTAAGGAACTTACCAATTCTAGTCATTGTACTGTATGTTAGAGGACTTAGATTGATTCTTCATTTACCATTATACAGATGTTTTCAAAAGGATGGTCGATCAGTTGGGGATGTTTTTTCGTTCAAATTTACATCATAACAAACCTGTGATTTATGCTGATTGTAGACTATACAAGGTAACACGAATTTGCATCAAAAAATGTGCAGATCTTCAACCAGGAATTATTTCTTTTATTTCTTAAATATATTCTGTGTATAATTAATTTATATATACTCTGGGGCTGGCGTTTGTATCAGTTGTTTTGTCATTGTCGATGGTGTATATAATAATTGCCTGCTAGTACTGTCACCTTCAGCCATCTCACTCATTACAGTCTAACTGTCTACCACTGTCTGATACCTGAAACTATTGATGTCACCTTCAGCCATCTCACTCAATACAGTCTAACTGTCTACCACTGTCTGATACCTGAAAATATTGATGTCACCTTCAGCCATCTCACTCATTACAGTCTAACTGTCTACCACTGTCTGATACCTGAAACTATTTATGTCACCTTCAGCCATCTCACTCATTACAGTCTAACTGTCTACCACTGTCTGATACCTGAAACTATTTATGTCACCTTCAGCCATCTCACTCATTACAGTCTAACTGTCTATCACTGTCTGATACCTGAAACTATTTATGTCACCTTCAGCCATCTCACTCATTACAGTCTAACTGTCTACCACTGTCTGATACCTGAAACTATTTATGTCACCTTCAGCCATCTCACTCATTACAGTCTAACTGTCTACCACTGTCTGATACCTGAAACTATTTATGTCACCTTCAGCCATCTCACTCATTACAGTCTAACTGTCTACCACTGTCTGATACCTGAAACTATTGATGTCACCTTCAGCCATCTCACTCATTACAGTCTAACTGTCTACCACTGTCTGATACCTGAAACTATTGATGTCACCTTCAGCCATCTCACTGATTACAGTCTAACTGTCTACCACTGTCTGATACCTAAAACTATTGACGTCACCTTCGGCCATCTCACTCATTACAGTCTAACTGTTTACCACTGTCTGATTCCTGAAACTATTGATGTCACCTTCAGCCATCTCACTCATTACAGTCTAACTGTCTACCACGTCTGATACCTGAAACTATTGATGACACCTTCAGCCATCTCACTCATTACAGTCTAACTGTCTACCACTGTCTGATACCTGAAACTATTGATGTCACCTTCAGCCATCTCACTCATTACAGTCTAACTGTCTACCACTGTCTGATACCTGAAACTATTGATGACACCTTCAGCCATCTCACTCATTACAGTCTAACTGTCTACCACTGTCTGATACCTGAAACTATTGATGACACCTTCAGCCATCTCACTCATTACAGTCTAACTGTCTACCACTGTCTGATACCTGAAACTATTGATGTCACCTTCAGCCATCTCACTCATTACAGTCTAACTGTCTACCACTGTCTGATACCTGAAACTATTGATGACACCTTCAGCCATCTCACTCATTACAGTCTAACTGTCTACCACTGTCTGTTACCTGAAACTATTGATGTCACCTTCAGCCACCTCACTCATTACAGTCTAAATGTCTACCACTGTCTGATACCTTAAACTATTGATGACACCTTCAGCCATCTCACTCATTACAGTCTAACTGTCTACCACTGTCTGATACCTGAAACTATTGATGTCACCTTCAGCCATCTCACTCATTACAGTCTAACTGTCTACCACTGTCTGATACCTGAAACTATTGATGACACCTTCAGCCATCTCACTCATTACAGTCTAACTGTCTACCACGGTCTGATACTTGAAACTATTGACGTCACCTTCAGCCATCTCACTCATTACAGTCTAACTGTCTACCACTGTCTGATACCTGAAACTATTGATGTCACCTTCAGCCATCTCACTCATTACAGTCTAACTGTCTACCACTGTCTGATACCTGAAACTATTGATGACACCTTCAGCCATCTCACTCATTACAGTCTAACTGTCTACCACTGTCTGATACCTGAAACTATTGATGTCACCTTCAGCCATCTCACTCATTACAGTCTAACTGTCTACCACTGTCTGATACCTGAAACTATTGATGACACCTTCAGCCATCTCACTCATTACAGTCTAACTGTCTACCACTGTCTGATACCTGAAACTATTGATGACACCTTCAGCCATCTCACTCATTACAGTCTAACTGTCTACCACTGTCTGATACCTGAAACTATTGATGACACCTTCAGCCATCTCACTCATTACAGTCTAACTGTCTACCACTGTCTGATACCTGAAACTATTGATGACACCTTCAGCCATCTCACTCATTACAGTCTAACTGTCTACCACTGTCTGATACCTGAAACTATTGATGACACCTTCAGCCATCTCACTCATTACAGTCTAACTGTCTACCACTGTCTGATACCTGAAACTATTGATGACACCTCCAGCCATCTCACTCATTACAGTCTAACTGTCTATCACTGTCTGATACCTGAAACTATTGATGACACCTTCAGCCATCTCACTCATTACAGTCTAACTGTCTACCACTGTCTGATACCTGAAACTATTGATGTCACCTTCAGCCATCTCACTCATTACAGTCTAACTGTCTACCACTGTCTGATACCTGAAACTATTGATGTCACCTTCAGCCATCTCACTCATTACAGTCTAACTGTCTACCACTGTCTGATACCTGAAACTATTGATGACACCTTCAGCCATCTCACTCATTACAGTCTAACTGTCTACCACTGTCTGATACCTGAAACTATTGACGTCACCTTCAGCCATCTCACTCATTACAGTCTAACTGTCTACCACTGTCTGATACCTGAAACTAGTGACGTCACCTTCAGCCATCTCACTGATTACAGTCTAACTGTCTACCACTGTCTGATACCTGAAACTATTGATGTCACCTTCAGCCATCTCACTGATTACAGTCTAACTGTCTACCACTGTCTGATACCTAAAACTATTGACGTCACCTTCGGCCATCTCACTCATTACAGTCTAACTGTTTACCACTGTCTGATTCTTGAAACTATTGATGTCACCTTCAGCCATCTCACTCATTACAGTCTAACTGTCTACCACGTCTGATACCTGAAACTATTGATGACACCTTCAGCCATCTCACTCATTACAGTCTAACTGTCTACCAGTGTCTGATACCTGAAACTATTGATGTCACCTTCAGCCATCTCACTCATTACAGTCTAACTGTCTACCACTGTCTGATACCTGAAACTATTGATGACACCTTCAGCCATCTCACTCATTACAGTCTAACTGTCTACCACTGTCTGATACCTGAAACTATTGATGACACCTTCAGCCATCTCACTCATTACAGTCTAACTGTCTACCACTGTCTGATACCTGAAACTATTGATGACACCTTCAGCCATCTCACTCATTACAGTATAACTGTCTACCACTGTCTGATACCTGAAACTATTGATGACACCTTCAGCCATCTCACTCATTACAGTCTAACTGTCTACCACTGTCTGATACCTGAAACTATTGATGTCACCTTCAGCCATCTCACTCATTACAGTATAACTGTCTACCACTGTCTGATACCTAAAACTATTGATGACACCTTCAGCCATCTCACTCATTACAGTCTAACTGTCTACCACTGTCTGATACCTGAAACTATTGATGTCACCTTCAGCCATCTCACTCATTACAGTCTAACTGTCTACCACTGTCTGATACCTTAAACTATTGATGTCACCTTCAGCCATCTCACTCATTACAGTCTAACTGTCTACCACTGTCTGATACCTGAAACTATTGATGACACCTTCAGCCATCTCACTCATTACAGTCTAACTGTCTACCACTGTCTGATACCTGAAACTATTGATGACACCTTCAGCCATCTCACTCATTACAGTCTAACTGTCTACCACTGTCTGATACCTGAAACTATTGATGACACCTTCAGCCATCTCACTCATTACAGTCTAACTGTCTACCACTGTCTGATACCTGAAACTATTGATGTCACCTTCAGCCATCTCACTCATTACAGTCTAACTGTCTACCACTGTCTGATACCTGAAACTATTGATGTCACCTTCAGCCATCTCACTCATTACAGTCTAACTGTCTACCACTGTCTGATACCTTAAACTATTGATGTCACCTTCAGCCATCTCACTCATTACAGTCTAACTGTCTACCACTGTCTGATACCTGAAACTATTGATGTCACCTTCAGCCATCTCACTCATTACAGTCTAACTGTCTACCACTGTCTGATACCTGAAACTATTGATGACACCTTCAGCCATCTCACTCATTACAGTCTAACTGTCTACCACTGTCTGATACCTGAAACTATTGATGACACCTTCAGCCATCTCACTCATTACAGTCTAACTGTCTACCACTGTCTGATACCTGAAACTATTGATGACACCTTCAGCCATCTCACTCATTACAGTCTAACTGTCTACCACTGTCTGATACCTGAAACTATTGATGTCACCTTCAGCCACTCACTCATTACAGTCTAACTGTCTACCACTGTCTGATACCTGAAACTATTGATGTCACCTTCAGCCATCTCACTCATTACAGTCTAACTGTCTACCACTGTCTGATACCTGAAACTATTGATGACACCTTCAGCCATCTCACTCATTACAGTCTAACTGTCTACCACTGTCTGATACCTGAAACTATTGATGACACCTTCAGCCATCTCACTCATTACAGTCTAACTGTCTACCACTGTCTGATACCTGAAACTATTGATGACACCTTCAGCCATCTCACTCATTACAGTCTAACTGTCTACCACTGTCTGATACCTGAAACTATTGATGACACCTTCAGCCATCTCACTCATTACAGTCTAACTGTCTACCACTGTCTGATACCTGAAACTATTGATGACACCTTCAGCCATCTCACTCATTACAGTCTAACTGTTTACCACTGTCTGAGACCTGAAACTATTGATGACAAGTTTTTGTAGTTGTTTTACTCGTTGTTGGTGTGTGGCCAGGACCAGACCAGCGCCCAGAGTTCCCCATCTGGGACATCATGCAGCCAAAAGACCTCTACTTGTTCGCTATTCCCTTCCACATGGACGGCGACACAACGGTGGGTGCTCCTTCATTGATGGCATTTTAATGGGAGGTTTCCGTGCATTTTCATTGTAAGATCTTGTTATACAGTATAAACTATTATGTACATTCTCAGGGCATTATTTTTAAGGTGAGTGATCACTCTCGCTCCCTTCTGCTCCTGCTAATCACTCATCTAGCCTCTAGGCGACAATTCATCGCTTGCGCTAATTACTGCTCCCTTCACCAGACCTGCTGCGTTATCGCTGGTACTTCCTGTGCCAAATGTGTTATCAGCAGGTACCTTTTTAAAAATAATGCCAATGCTTGATGTACCAAATTAAACTGCTTGAACTAACCTTATGTTATGGCGTCACCAGATGGACAACACGAACGCCACCGAGTGGATACAGATAAAACTAATGTAACAGGAAGTCAGGTTGTTTACACAAGCCCAGTATAAGATAATCACAGTCGATGATTATTCAAAGTAGGCTCATATCTATTCTTGCATTAGCGGTGGATATTGGAGGAAGACTTGGCGACCATCTTGAAAACGGCAGCCATCTTGGATTTCCAATCAATTGTAGTCACTTCTGTGCGACCATGTACATTATACTTTTATATCATATTTCATTTGATCAGTTCTTCCATAAATATGGAGTCATATTGGCAGAAAATATTGGTTCATGCAAATTCAATATTTTCCCCCATTCCGATTTTGTCTGATTTTTGATATGTTGTTCGGTATGTGTTTAGGGCTTGTTTCCCACAAAAAAATTTCCATTATAATTTTGTCTAGGTTAGGTGCCTTTGTGGCCTGGACTGTTATGTCATCTTTGGGAATTAAGCTTTAGTCTACTAACATAAGTGTTTTTAGTAGGGATTTGAGGCTTCCCCGGGCCGTGTTTTAAAGACGTCATTTTATGTAGCAGATAACACGTATGTATTTTATAATACATGTTATAGCTACAGTTGTGTTTTAGAATGACATCTGTAGATGTGTTTTAGAATGACATCTGTAGATGTGTTTTAGAATGACATCTGTAGATGTGTTTTAGAATGACATCTGTAGATGTGTTTTAGAATGACATCTGTAGATGTGTTTTAGAATGACATCTGTAGATGTGTTTTAGAATGACACATGTTGGTGTGTTTAACGTGACACCTGGCGGTGTGTTTTAGAGTGACACCCGTATATGTGCTTAAAGTGACACCTAGTGATGTGTTTTAGGGTGACATCTGGTGGTGTGTTTAAAGTGACACTTGTAAGTGTTTAAAGTGACACCTGGTGGTGTGTTTTAGGGTGACACCTGGTGGTATGTTTTAGGGTGACACCTGGTGGTGTGTTTAAAGTGACACCTGTAGATGTGTTTAAAGTGACACCTGTAGATGTGTTTAAAGTGAAACTTGTAAGTGTTTAAAGTTTCACCTGTAGATGTGTCTTACAGTGACACCTGGTGGTGTGTTGCAGGGTATCGTTGGTGGTTTGCCGGCTGCCTACCAGAAGGCGCTACAAGACAAGGACCGTCAGATAATGCTGTGGCAGAAGACAGTTAAGGAAACAGGTCTGACGAAGGAACAACGAAAATGTTTCCAAGCAACTGTCGAAGCTACGTTCCAAGTTAGTAGGATAACAATAATATTTATTTTATATGGAGCCATATCCATTGCTCTATGGCTTCGTTGACACTGTATATTCTTCAAGCAATGGTCAAAGCTACGTTCCAAGTTAGTAGGATAACAATAAGATTTATTTTATATGGGGTCATATCCATTGCTCTATGGCTTCGTTGACACTGTATATTCTTCAAGCAATGGTCAAAGCTACGTTCCAAGTTAGTAGAATAACAATAATATTTATTTTATATGGAGCCATATCCATTGCTCTATGGCTTCGTTGACACTGTATATTCTTCAAGCAATGGTCAAAGCTACGTTCCAAGTTAGTAGGATAACAATAATATTTATTTTATATAGAGCCATATCGATTGCTCTATGGCTTCGTTAACACTGTATATTCTTCAAGCAATGGTCAAAGCTACGTTCCAAGTTAGCAGGATAACAATAAGATTTATTTTATATGGAGCCATATCCATTGCTCTATGGCTTCGTTGACACTGTATATTCTTCAAGCAATGGTCAAAGCTACATTCCAAGTTAGTAGAATAACAATAATATTTATTTTATATAGAGCCATATCCATTGCTCTATGGCTTCGTTAACACTGTATATTCTTCAAGCAATGGTCAAAGCTACGTTCCAAGTTAGTAGGATAACAATAAGATTTATTTTATATAGAGCCATATCCATTGCTCTATGGCTTCGTTGACACTGTATATTCTTCATGCAATGGTCAAAGCTACGTTCCAAGTTAGTAGGATAACAATAAGATTTATTTTATATAGAGCCATATCCATTGCTCTATGGCTTCGTTGACACTGTATATTCTTCATGCAATGGTCAAAGCTACGTTCCAAGTTAGTAGGATAACAATAAGATTTATTTTATATAGAGCCATATCCATTGCTCTATGGCTTCGTTGACACTGTATATTCTTCATGCAATGGTCAAAGCTACGTTCCAAGTTAGTAGGATAACAATAAGATTTATTTTATATAGAGCCATATCCATTGCTCTATGGCTTCGTTGACACTATATATTTTTCAAGCAATGGTCAAAGCTACGTTCCAAGTTAGTAGGATAACAATAAGATTTATTTTATATATTGAGCCATATCCATTGCTCTATGGCTTCGTTAACACTGTATATTCTTCAAGCAATGGTCAAAGCTTCGTTCCAAGTTACTAGGATAACAATAAGATTTATTTTATTTAGAGACATCTATAGCTTCGTTGACGCTGTATATTCATCTAGCTGTTTCCTCACGCAAAATACAATAACTGTTCTTCAGAGCAGTTGTTAATTATAGCTGCTTTCAGAGTTCATTTGTTTGGCAATATCAAAATGCTACTTCTTTTCCTCCCCCAATTTCAAGTTTAGTTCCTGAAAAAATTGGGCCAGAATTTCAACATAAAATGTAATGAAATATCCAGGTGCTTTCAATTTCTGTCTGCAATATTAGTAATCTTATGGATGCTAAGAAAATGCAATGGATCCGTATGTTGTCTTCTGCTGTAAATGTGTCCCTCTACAGTACTGGACTGTAATAGTAATATTGCTAACATATATATCACTTTTCAGTTAAAAGATTGGCAATTAAAGCGGTTCACAATGGGTAATATTTAAAATACATGAAGATCAGATGCTTAAATATTTGTATTTAGTGTTAAAATACGTAATAAAACAATATATAAAACCAATACCGTAAAATATACCGTAATGTCATTTGTACATGGAAGAGAAGTGTCTGCACCAAGGCACGTAGTGACGTTGGAATAACTTTGTTTTCTGAAATGCTGTTGTTTGTGCCGACTGGACACGTTTCAGCAAGATGTTCCATGATTGAGACCCGCCACTGCAAATGTTACGTCTTTGTTGCAGGAGTGGCTCGCACGCACTGGCCACAAGAGGGAGCTGGATGCACTCTCGTACACGGCGTCCACAACGCGAAGAAAATAACTACAACATATAATAACATCTGCTGAGTCTTGTTAATTTTGACGTTAATTAGTTTATTTCAACACCTTTTGAGTTAGAATAAACTGGTTGCAGCAGAAATAGATTTAGTCAGGTTTACTAGGAAGAATAAGTTGTCTGTGATGGAGTATAAATCTCCAAATAAGGGTGTCTTGCCGAGCTATTGTTTACATCAGGTAAGCAACTTGGATACTGTGAATGTTGATTGTAAATATTACAGAATTAAATAATTGTTTGTCTGTATGACTTTGTGTGTGTGAGTTTGTAACTTGTTTTTTAAACTAACTGAAAACAAATCGCAACCTTTCAGTAATCTAGGCTCCAGGCTATAATTCGAGCAAGATAGAATGGACTGTGTATCGCTTGTTTTGTAGGGACGACTTTATATTACCTGTTACTAGCTAACAGACTATCTTTACGACCAGTCTACAGCAGATCTTCATCACGCAATGATGTCGTGATGCGGCTCAGAGATATACATCAAACAGAGAGCCTCCTACAATGAACCGAGATCAGGGATACCACCTGCCCGACATCTACAACTAGATCATTCCGCCAAATTCTGATCAAGATCCGCTGTAGACGGGTCGAAACGTTGCATGTTTCAACTGTAGCTCCAATGTAAGTTTAATTCTTGCTATTAAAATGTTATCTTGTAGCCATGAACAATATCTTCCATAACATTGAAAGGTTGTGAGCTGGTCACAAATGATGTCACATCCACATCGCAACAACGTCAGTATGCCCTGTTGTATGACAATGTTGGGATGTTGTTGTAACACGCACTGTAGGGGTGTCTGCACTAGCACAGTGTATGTCATGACAGGTATCTGCTGCACTAGCACAGTGTATGTCATAACACAGGTATCTGCTGCATTTTCATAGAGGTTTTGCAATGGGTTCTGCCTCTGTAGCGCCATTGCTTTTGTCACATCTGTCCAGATATCAACTTTTTATTACCTTAGTATACCCAAAACTACTGAATGAAGATATGATTCTTACTTGGCCCTCTTAACTATTGCAATTTGTCAATGCAGAATATAACCAGTCCAGTGCAATATAATCTCACGAGAATAGTCTTCCGTTCTAGTAACAAACACAGAGCGACATACAAACAAAGGGAGGGAGAAAGAGCGACATAGCTGGAGAGAGACAGAGAGGGTGAGAGAGAGAAAGAGATGGAGGGAGAGAAGGATGAATGCAGGGAGGGAGATAGACGGGCAGAGATACAGAGTGAAACAGAGAGCCAGGACAGAGACACCGGCAGACAGAGATACAGAGTGAAACAGAGAGCCAGGACAGAGACACCGGCAGACAGAGATACAGAGTGAAACAGAGAGCCAGGACAGAGACACCGGCAGACAGAGATACAGAGTGAAACAGAGAGCCAGGACAGAGACATCGGCAGACAGAGATACAGAGTGAAACAGAGAGCCAGGACAGAGACACCGGCAGACAGAGATACAGAGTGAAACAGAGAGCCAGGACAGAGACACCGGCAGACAGAGATACAGAGTGAAACAGAGAGCCAGGACAGAGATACAGAGTGAAACAGAGAGCCAGGACAGAGACACCGGCAGACAGAGATACAGAGTGAAACAGAGAGCCAGGACAGAGACACCGGCAGACAGAGATACAGAGTGAAACAGAGAGCCAGGACAGAGACACCGGCAGACAGAGATACAGAGTGAAACAGAGAGCCAGGACAGAGACACCGGCAGACAGAGATACAGAGTGAAACAGAGAGCCAGGACAGAGACACCGGCAGACAGAGATACAGAGTGAAACAGAGAGCCAGGACAGAGACATCGGCAGACAGAGATACAGAGTGAAACAGAGAGCCAGGACAGACACATCGGCAGACAGAGATACAGAGTGAAACAGAGAGCCAGGACAGAGACACCGGCAGACAGAGATACAGAGTGAAACAGAGAGCCAGGACAGAGATACAGAGTGAAACAGAGAGCCAGGACAGAGACATAGGCAGACAGAGATACAGAGTGAAACAGAGAGCCAGGACAGAGACACCGGCAGACAGAGATACAGAGTGAAACAGAGAGCCAGGACAGAGATACAGAGTGAAACAGAGAGCCAGGACAGAGACACCGGCAGACAGAGATACAGAGTGAAACAGAGAGCCAGGACAGAGATACAGAGTGAAACAGAGAGCCAGGACAGAGACACCGGCAGACAGAGATACAGAGTGAAACAGAGAGCCAGGACAGAGACATCGGCAGACAGAGATACAGAGTGAAACAGAGAGCCAGGACAGAGATACAGAGTGAAACAGAGAGCCAGGACAGAGACACCGGCAGACAGAGATACAGAGTGAAACAGAGAGCCAGGACAGAGATACAGAGTGAAACAGAGAGCCAGGACAGAGACACCGGCAGACAGAGATACAGAGTGAAACAGAGAGCCAGGACAGAGATACAGAGTTAAACAGAGAGCCAGGACAGAGATACAGAGTGAAACAGAGAGCCAGGACAGACACATCGGCAGACAGAGATACAGAGTGAAACAGAGAGCCAGGACAGAGACATCGGCAGACAGAGATACAGAGTGAAACAGAGAGCCAGGACAGAGACACCGGCAGACAGAGATACAGAGTGAAACAGAGAGCCAGGACAGAGACACCGGCAGACAGAGATACAGAGTGAAACAGAGAGCCAGGACAGAGACACCGGCAGACAGAGATACAGAGTGAAACAGAGAGCCAGGACAGAGACATCGGCAGACAGAGATACAGAGTGAAACAGAGAGCCAGGACAGACACATCGGCAGACAGAGATACAGAGTGAAACAGAGAGCCAGGACAGAGACACCGGCAGACAGAGATACAGAGTGAAACAGAGAGCCAGGACAGAG
>JAHLWY010001657.1:0-17009 GCA_020002185.1 Paraescarpia echinospica
GTAGGTTGTAGAAGGATGAGTTGAGAGAACAAGTCAGTCTCACTGGGGTAGGTTGTAGAAGGATGAGTTGAGGGAAGAAGTCAGTCTCAGTGGGGTAGGTTGTAGAAGGATGAGTTGAGGGAAGAAGTCAGTCTCACTGGGGTAGGTTGTAGAAGGATGAGTTGAGAGAACAAGTCAGTCTCACTAGGGTAGGTTGTAGAAGGATGAGTTGAGGGAAGAAGTCAGTCTCACTGGGTTAGGTTTTAGAACGATGAGTTGAGGGAACAGGTCAGTCTCACTGGGGTAGGTTGTAGAAGGATGAGTTGATGGAAGAAGTCAGTCTCAGTGGGGTAGGTTGTAGAAGGATGAGTTGAGAGAACAAGTCAGTCTCACTGGGGTAGGTTGTAGAAGGATGAGTTGAGAGAACAAGTCAGTCTCACTGGGCTGGGGTAGGTTGTAGAAGGATGAGTTGAAGGAATAAGTCAGTCTCACTGGGGTAGGTTGTAGAAGGATGAGTTGAGAGAACAAGTCAGTCTCACTGAGGTAGGTTATGGAAGGATGAGTTGAGGGAACAAGTCAGTCTCACTGGGGTAGGTTGTAGAAGGATGAGTTGAGAGAACAAGTCAGTCTCACTGGGGTAGGTTGTAGAAGGATGAGTTGAGGGAACAAGTCAGTCTCACTGGGGTAGGTTGTAGAAGAATGAGTTGAGGGAACAAGTCAGTCTCAGTGGGGTAGGTTGTAGAAGGATGAGTTGAGGGAAGAAGTCAGTCTCAGTGGGGTAGGTTGTAGAAGGATGAGTTGAGGGAAGAAGTCAGTCTCAGTGGGGTAGGTTGTAGAAGGATGAGTTGAGAGAACAAGTCAGTCTCACTGAGGTAGGTTATAGAAGGATGAGTTGAGGGAACAAGTCAGTCTCACTGGGGTAGGTTGTAGAAGGATGAGTTGAGAGAACAAGTCAGTCTCACTGGGGTAGGTTGTAGAAGGATGAGTTGAGGGAACAAGTCAGTCTCACTTGGGTAGGTTGTAGAAGGATGAGTTGAGAAAACAAGTCAGTCTCACTGGGGTAGGTTGTAGAAGGATGAGTTGAGGGAACAAGTCAGTCTCACTGGGGTAGTTTGTAGAAGGATGAGTTGAGGGAACAAGTCAGTCTCAGTGAGGTAGGTTGTAGAAGGATGAGTTGAGAGAACAAGTCAGTCTCACTGGAGTAGGTTGTAGAAGGATGAGTTGAGAGAACAAGTCAGTCTTACTGGGGTAGGTTGTAGAAGGATGAGATGAGAGAACATGTCAGTCTCACTGGGGTAGGTTATAGAAGGATGAGTTGAGGGAACAAGTCAATCTCACTGGGGTAGTTTGTAGAAGGATGAGTTGAAGGAACAAGTCAGTCTCACTGGGGTAGGTTGTAGAAGGATGAGTTGAGGGAACAAGTCAGTCTCAGTGGGATAGGTAGTAGAAGGATGAGTTGAGAGAACAAATCAGTCTCACTGGGGTAGGTTGTAGAAGGATGAGTTGAGAGAACAAGTCAGTCTCACTGGGGTAGGTTGTAGAAGGTTGAGTTGAGGGAACAAGTCAGTCTCAGTGGGGTAGGTTGTAGAAGGAATAGTTGAAGGAACAAGTCAGTCTCACTGGGGTAGGTTGTAGAAGGATGAGTTGAGAGAACAAGTCAGTGTCACTGAGGTAGGTTATGGAAGGATGAATTGAGGGAACAAGTTAGTCTCACTGGGGTAGGTTGTAGAAGGATGAGTTGAGAGAACAAGTCAGTCTCACTGGGGTAGGTTGTAGAAGGATGAGTTGAGGGGACAAGTCAGTCTCAGTGGGGTAGGTTGTAGAAGGATGAGTTGAGGGAAGAAGTCAGTCTCAGTGGGGTAGGTTGTAGAAGGATGAGTTGAGGGAAGAAGTCAGTCTCAGTGGGGTAGGTTGTAGAAGGATGAGTTGAGGGAAGAAGTCAGTCTCACTGGGGTAGGTTGTAGAAGGATGAGTTGAGAGAACAAGTCAGTCTCACTGGGGTAGGTTGTAGAAGGATGAGTTGAGGGAACAAGTCAGTCTCACTGAGGTAGGTTATAGAAGGATGATTTGAGGGAACAAGTCAGTCTCACTGGGGTAGGTTGTATAAGGATGAGTTGAGGGAACAAGTCAGTCTCACTGTGGTACTATGTATAAGGATGAGTTGGGAGAACAAGTCAGTCTCACTGGGGTAGGTTGTAGAAGGATGAGTTGAGAGAACAAGTCAGTCTCACTGGGGTAGGTTGTAGAAGGATGAGTTGAGGGAACAAGTCAGTCTCACTGGGGTAGGTTGTAGAAGGATGAGTTGAGGGAACAAGTCAGTCTCACTGGGGTAGGTTGTAGAAGAATGAGTTGAGGGAAGAAGTCAGTCTCAGTGGGGTAGGTTGTAGAAGGATGAGTTGAGGGAAGAAGTCAGTCTCAGTGGGGTAGGTTGTAGAAGGATGAGTTGAGGGAAGAAGTCAGTCTCAGTGGGGTAGGTTGTAGAAGGATGAGTTGAGGGAACAAGTCAGTCTCACTGGGGTAGGTTGTAGAAGGATGAGTTGAGAGAACAAGTCAGTCTCACTGGGGTAGGTTGTAGAAGGATGAGTTGAGGGAAGAAGTCAGTCTCACTGGGGTAGGTTGTAGAAGGATGAGTTGAGGGAACAAGTCAGTCTCATTGGGGTAGGTTGTAGAAGGATGAGTTGAGGGAAGAAGTCAGTCTCAGTGGGGTAGGTTGTAGAAGGATGAGTTGAGAGAACAAGTCAGTCTCACTGGGGTAGGTTGTAGAAGGATGAGTTGAGAGAACAAGTCAGTCTCACTGGGGTAGGTTGTAGAAGGATGAGTTGAAGGAACAAGTCAGTCTCACTGGGCTGGGGTAGGTTGTAGAAGGATGAGTTGAGAGAACAAGTCAGTCTCACTGGGCTAGGGTAGGTTGTAGAAGGATGAGTTGAGAGAACAAGTCAGTCTCACTGGGGTAGGTTGTAGAAGGATGAGTTGAGGGAACAAGTCAGTCTCACTGGGGTAGGTTGTAGAAGGATGAGTTGAGGGAACAAGTCAGTCTCAGTGGGGTAGGTTGTAGAAGGATGAGTTGAGGGAAGAAGTCAGTCTCAGTGGGGTAGGTCGTAGAAGGATGAGTTGAGGGAAGAAGTCAGTCTCAGTGGGGTAGGTTGTAGAAGGATGAGTTGAGAGAACAAGTCAGTCTCACTGGGGTAGGTTGTAGAAAGATGAGTTGAGGGAACAAGTCAGTCTCACTGAGGTAGGTTATAGAAGGATGATTTGAGGGAACAAGTCAGTCTCACTGAGGTAGGTTATAGAAGGATGATTTGAGGGAACAAGTCAGTCTCACTGGGGTAGGTTGTATAATGATGAGTTGAGTGAACAAGTCAGTCTCACTGTGGTACGTTGTATAAGGATGAGTTGGGAGAACAAGTCAGTCTCACTGGGGTAGGTTGTAGAAGGATGAGTTGAGAGAACAAGTCAGTCTCACTGGGGTAGGTTGTAGAAGGATGAGTTGAGGGAACAAGTTAGTCTCACTTAGGTAGGTTATAGAAGGATGATTTGAGGGAACAAGTCAGTCTCACTGGGGTAGGTTGTATAAGGATGAGTTGAGGGAACAAGTCAGTCTCACTGTGGTACGTTGTATAAGGATGAGTTGGGAGAACAAGTCAGTCTCACTGGGGTAGGTTGTAGAAGGATGAGTTGAGGGAACAAGTCAGTGTCACTGGGGTAGGTTATAGAAGGATGAGTTGAGGGAAGAAGTCAGTCTCAGTGGGGTAGGTTGTAGAAGGATGAGTTGAGAGAACAAGTCAGTCTCACTGGGGTAGGTTGTAGAAGGATGAGTTGAGGGAAGAAGTCAGTCTCAGTGGGGTAGGTTGTAGAAGAATGAGTTGAGAGAACAAGTCAGTCTCACTGGTGTAGGTTGTAGAAGGCTGAGTTGAGAGAACCAGTCAGTCTCACTGGGCTGGGGTAGGTTGTAGAAGGATGAGTTGAGAGAACAAGTCAGTGTCACTGGGGTAGGTTATAGAAGGATGAGTTGAAGGAACAAGTCAATCTCACTGGGGTAGGTTGTGGAAGGATGAGTTGAAGGAACAAGTCAGTCTCACTAGGGTAGGTTGTAGAAGGATGAGTTGAGAGAACAAGTCAGTCTCACTGAGGTAGGTTATGGAAGGATGAGTTGAGGGAACAAGTCAGTCTCACTGGGGTAGGTTGTAGAAGGATGAGTTGAGAGAACAAGTCAGTCTCACTGGGGTAGGTTGTAGAAGGATGAGTTGAGGGAACAAGTCAGTCTCACTTGGGTAGGTTGTAGAAGAATGAGTTGA
Source organism: Paraescarpia echinospica (assembly GCA_020002185.1). Taxonomy (NCBI): domain Eukaryota; kingdom Metazoa; phylum Annelida; class Polychaeta; order Sabellida; family Siboglinidae; genus Paraescarpia; species Paraescarpia echinospica. Next base: position 4,275 of record JAHLWY010001657.1, read on the forward strand.
GGGAACAAGTCAGTCTTAGTGGGGTGAGTTGAGAGAACAAGTCAGTGGGGTAGGTTGTAGAAGGATGAGTTGAGGGAAGAAGTCAGTCTCAGTAGGTTGTAGTGAGTTGTTGTAGAAGGATGAGTTGAGAGAACAAGGCAGTCTCGCTGGGGTAGGTTGTAGAAGGATGAGTTGAGTGAACAAGTCAGTCTCAATGAGGTAGGTTGTAGAAGGATGCGTTGAGGGAACAAGTCAGTCTGACTGGGGTACTTGTAGAAGGATGAGTTGAGGGAACAAGTCAGTGTAGAAGGATGAGTTGAGAGAACAAGTCAGTCTTACTGGGGTAGGTTGTAGAAGGATGAGTTGAGAGAACATGTCAGTCTCACTGGGGTAGGTTATAGAAGGATGAGTTGAGGGAACAAGTCAATCTCACTGGGGTAGTTTGTAGAAGGACGAGTTGAAGGAACAAGTCAGTCTCACTGGGGTAGGTTGTAGAAGGATGAGTTGAGGGAACAAGTCAGTCTCAGTGGGGTAGGTAGTAGAAGGATGAGTTGAGAGAACAAGTCAGTCTCACTGGGGTAGGTTGTAGAAGGATGATTTGAGAGAACAAATCAGTCTCACTGGGGTAGGTTGTAGAAGGATGAGTTGAGAGAACAAGTCAGTCTCACTGGGGTAGGTTGTAGAAGGTTGAGTTGAGGGAACAAGTCAGTCTCAGTGGGGTAGGTTGTAGAAGGAATAGTTGAAGGAACAAGTCAGTCTCACTGGGGTAGGTTGTAGAAGGATGAGTTGAGAGAACAAGTCAGTGTCACTGAGGTAGGTTATGGAAGGATGAATTGAGGGAACAAGTTAGTGTCACTGGGGTAGGTTGTAGAAGGATGAGTTGAGAGAACAAGTCAGTCTCACTGGGGTAGGTTGTAGAAGGATGAGTTGAGGGGACAAGTCAGTCTCAGTGGGGTAGGTTGTAGAAGGATGAGTTGAGGGAAGAAGTCAGTCTCAGTGGGGTAGGTTGTAGAAGGATGAGTTGAGGGAAGAAGTCAGTCTCAGTGGGGTAGGTTGTAGAAGGATGAGTTGAGGGAAGAAGTCAGTCTCAGTGGGGTAGGTTGTAGAAGGATGAGTTGAGGGAAGAAGTCAGTCTCAGTGGGGTAGGTTGTAGAAGGATGAGTTGAGAGAACAAGTCAGTCTCACTGGGTTAGGTTGTAGAAGGATGAGTTGAGGGAACAAGTCAGTCTCACTGGGGTAGGTTGTAGAAGGATGAGTTGAGGGAACAAGTCAGTCTCACTGAGGTAGGTTATAGAAGGATGATTTGAGGGAACAAATCAGTCTCACTGGGGTAGGTTGTATAAGGATGAGTTGAGGGAACAAGTCAGTCTCACTGTGGTACTATGTATAAGGATGAGTTGGGAGAACAAGTCAGTCTCACTGGGGTAGGTTGTAGAAGGATGAGTTGAGAGAACAAGTCAGTCTCACTGGGGTAGGTTGTAGAAGGATGAGTTGAGGGAACAAGTCAGTCTCACTGGGGTAGGTTGTAGAAGGATGAGTTGAGGGAACAAGTCAGTCTCACTGAGGTAGGTTATAGAAGGATGATTTGAGGGAACAAGTCAGTCTCACTGGGGTAGGTTGTATAAGGATGAGTTGAGGGAACAAGTCAGTCTCACTGTGGTACTATGTATAAGGATGAGTTGGGAGAACAAGTCAGTCTCACTGGGGTAGGTTGTAGAAGGATGAGTTGAGAGAACAAGTCAGTCTCACTGGGGTAGGTTGTAGAAGGATGAGTTGAGGGAACAAGTCAGTCTCACTGGGGTAGGTTGTAGAAGGATGAGTTGAGGGAACAAGTCAGTCTCACTGGGGTAGGTTGTAGAAGAATGAGTTGAGGGAAGAAGTCAGTCTCAGTGGGGTAGGTTGTAGAAGGATGAGTTGAGGGAAGAAGTCAGTCTCAGTGGGGTAGGTTGTAGAAGGATGAGTTGAGGGAAGAAGTCAGTCTCAGTGGGGTAGGTTGTAGAAGGATGAGTTGAGAGAACAAGTCAGTCTCACTGAGGTAGATTGTAGAAGGATGAGTTGAGAGAACAAGTCAGTCTCACTGGGGTAGGTTGTAGAAGGATGAGTTGAGGGAACAAGTCAGTCTCACTGGGGTAGGTTGTAGAAGGATGAGTTGAGGGAACAAGTCAGTCTCACTGAGGTAGGTTATAGAAGGATGAGTTGAGGAAACAAGTCAGTCTCACTGAGGTAGGTTATAGAAGGATGATTTGAGGGAACAAGTCAGTCTCACTGGGGTAGGTTGTATAAGGATGAGTTGAGGGAACAAGTCAGTCTCACTGTGGTACTATGTATAAGGATGAGTTGGGAGAACAAGTCAGTCTCACTGGGGTAGGTTATAGAAGGATGAGTTGAGGGAACAAGTCAATCTCACTGGGGTAGTTTGTAGAAGGATGAGTTGAAGGAACAAGTCAGTCTCACTGGGGTAGGTTGTAGAAGGATGAGTTGAGGGAACAAGTCAGTCTCAGTGGGGTAGGTTGTAGAAGGATGAGTTGAGGGAACAAGTCAGTGTCACTGGGGTAGGTTGTAGAAGGATGAGTTGAGAAGGATGAGTTGAGGGAACAAGTCAGTCTCACTGGGGTAGGTTGTAGAAGAATGAGTTGAGGGAACAAGTCAGTCTCACTGGGGTAGGTTGTAGAAGGATGAGTTGAAGGAACAAGTCAGTCTCACTGGGGTCAAGTCACTGGGGTAGGTTGTAGAAGGATGAGTTGAGAGAACAAGTCAGTCTCACTGGGGTAGGTTGTAGAAGGATGAGTTGAAGGAACAAGTCAGTCTCACTGGGCTGGGGTAGGTTGTAGAAGGATGAGTTGAGAGAACAAGTCAGTCTCACTGGGCTAGGGTAGGTTGTAGAAGGATGAGTTGAGAGAACAAGTCAGTCTCACTGGGGTAGGTTGTAGAAGGATGAGTTGAGGGAACAAGTCAATCTCACTGGGGTAGGTTGTAGAAGGATGAGTTGAAGGAACAAGTCAGTCTCACTGGGGTAGGTTGTAGAAGGATGAGTTGAGAGAACAAATCAGTCTCACTGGGTAGGTTGTAGAAGGATGAGTTGAGGGAACAAGTCAGTCTCACTGGGGTAGGTTGTAGAAGGATGAGTTGAGGGAAGAAGTCAGTCTCAGTGGGGTAGGTTGTAGAAGGATGAGTTGAGAGAAGAAGTCAGTCTCACTGGAGTAGGTTGTAGAAGGATGAGTTGAGGGAACAAGTCAGTCTCACTGGGGTAGGTTGTAGAAGGATGAGTTGAGGGAACAAGTCAGTCTCACTGAGGTAGGTTGTAGAAGGATGATTTGAGGGAACAAGTCAGTCATCTCACTGGGGTAAGTTGTAGAAGGATGAGCTGAGGGAACAAGTTAGTCTCACTGTGGTACGTTGTATAAGGATGAGTTGGGAGAACAAGTCAGTCTCACTGGGGTAGGTTGTAGAAGGATGAGTTGAGAGAACAAGTCAGTCTCACTGGGGTAGGTTGTAGAAGGATGAGTTAAGGGAACAAGTCAGTCTCAGTGGGGTAGGTTGTAGAAGGATGAGTTGAGGGAACAAGTCAGTCTCACTGAGGTAGGTTGTAGAAGGATGAGTTGAGGGAAGAAGTCAGTCTCAGTGGGGTAGGTTGTAGAAGGAATAGTTGAAGGAACAAGTCAGTCTCACTGGGGTAGGTTGTAGAAGGATGAGTTGAGAGAACAAGTCAGTGTCACTGAGGTAGGTTATGGAAGGATGAATTGAGGGAACAAGTTAGTGTCACTGGGGTAGGTTGTAGAAGGATGAGTTGAGAGAACAAGTCAGTCTCACTGGGGTAGGTTGTAGAAGGATGAGTTGAGGGGACAAGTCAGTCTCAGTGGGGTAGGTTGTAGAAGGATGAGTTGAGGGAAGAAGTCAGTCTCAGTGGGGTAGGTTGTAGAAGGATGAGTTGAGGGAAGAAGTCAGTCTCAGTGGGGTAGGTTGTAGAAGGATGAGTTGAGGGAAGAAGTCAGTCTCAGTGGGGTAGGTTGTAGAAGGATGAGTTGAGGGAAGAAGTCAGTCTCAGTGGGGTAGGTTGTAGAAGGATGAGTTGAGAGAACAAGTCAGTCTCACTGGGTTAGGTTGTAGAAGGATGAGTTGAGGGAACAAGTCAGTCTCACTGGGGTAGGTTGTAGAAGGATGAGTTGAGGGAACAAGTCAGTCTCACTGAGGTAGGTTATAGAAGGATGATTTGAGGGAACAAGTCAGTCTCACTGGGGTAGGTTGTATAAGGATGAGTTGAGGGAACAAGTCAGTCTCACTGTGGTACTATGTATAAGGATGAGTTGGGAGAACAAGTCAGTCTCACTGGGGTAGGTTGTAGAAGGATGAGTTGAGAGAACAAGTCAGTCTCACTGGGGTAGGTTGTAGAAGGATGAGTTGAGGGAACAAGTCAGTCTCACTGGGGTAGGTTGTAGAAGGATGAGTTGAGGGAACAAGTCAGTCTCACTGAGGTAGGTTATAGAAGGATGATTTGAGGGAACAAATCAGTCTCACTGGGGTAGGTTGTATAAGGATGAGTTGAGGGAACAAGTCAGTCTCACTGTGGTACTATGTATAAGGATGAGTTGGGAGAACAAGTCAGTCTCACTGGGGTAGGTTGTAGAAGGATGAGTTGAGAGAACAAGTCAGTCTCACTGGGGTAGGTTGTAGAAGGATGAGTTGAGGGAACAAGTCAGTCTCACTGGGGTAGGTTGTAGAAGGATGAGTTGAGGGAACAAGTCAGTCTCACTGGGGTAGGTTGTAGAAGAATGAGTTGAGGGAAGAAGTCAGTCTCAGTGGGGTAGGTTGTAGAAGGATGAGTTGAGGGAAGAAGTCAGTCTCAGTGGGGTAGGTTGTAGAAGGATGAGTTGAGGGAAGAAGTCAGTCTCAGTGGGGTAGGTTGTAGAAGGATGAGTTGAGAGAACAAGTCAGTCTCACTGAGGTAGATTGTAGAAGGATGAGTTGAGAGAACAAGTCAGTCTCACTGGGGTAGGTTGTAGAAGGATGAGTTGAGGGAACAAGTCAGTCTCACTGGGGTAGGTTGTAGAAGGATGAGTTGAGGGAACAAGTCAGTCTCACTGAGGTAGGTTATAGAAGGATGAGTTGAGGAAACAAGTCAGTCTCACTGAGGTAGGTTATAGAAGGATGATTTGAGGGAACAAGTCAGTCTCACTGGGGTAGGTTGTATAAGGATGAGTTGAGGGAACAAGTCAGTCTCACTGTGGTACTATGTATAAGGATGAGTTGGGAGAACAAGTCAGTCTCACTGGGGTAGGTTATAGAAGGATGAGTTGAGGGAACAAGTCAATCTCACTGGGGTAGTTTGTAGAAGGATGAGTTGAAGGAACAAGTCAGTCTCACTGGGGTAGGTTGTAGAAGGATGAGTTGAGGGAACAAGTCAGTCTCAGTGGGGTAGGTTGTAGAAGGATGAGTTGAGAGAACAAGTCAGTGTCACTGGGGTAGGTTGTAGAAGGATGAGTTGAAGGAACAAGTCAATCTCACTGGGGTAGGTTGTGGAAGGATGAGTTGAAGGAACAAATCAGTCTCACTAGGGTAGGTTGTAGAAGGATGAGTTGAGGGAACAAGTCAGTCTCACTGGGGTAGGTTGTAGAAGAATGAGTTGAGGGAACAAGTCAGTCTCACTGGGGTAGGTTGTAGAAGGATGAGTTGAAGGAACAAGTCAGTCTCACTGGGGTAGGTTGTAGAAGGATGAGTTGAGAGAACAAGTCGGTCTCACTGGGGTAGGTTGTAGAAGGATGAGTTGAGAGAACAAGTCAGTCTCACTGGGGTAGGTTGTAGAAGGATGAGTTGAAGGAACAAGTCAGTCTCACTGGGCTGGGGTAGGTTGTAGAAGGATGAGTTGAGAGAACAAGTCAGTCTCACTGGGCTAGGGTAGGTTGTAGAAGGATGAGTTGAGAGAACAAGTCAGTCTCACTGGGGTAGGTTGTAGAAGGATGAGTTGAGGGAACAAGTCAATCTCACTGGGGTAGGTTGTAGAAGGATGAGTTGAAGGAACAAGTCAGTCTCACTGGGGTAGGTTGTAGAAGGATGAGTTGAGAGAACAAGTCAGTCTCACTGGGTAGGTTGTAGAAGGATGAGTTGAGGGAACAAGTCAGTCTCACTGGGGTAGGTTGTAGAAGGATGAGTTGAGGGAAGAAGTCAGTCTCAGTGGGGTAGGTTGTAGAAGGATGAGTTGAGAGAAGAAGTCAGTCTCACTGGAGTAGGTTGTAGAAGGATGAGTTGAGGGAACAAGTCAGTCTCACTGGGGTAGGTTGTAGAAGGATGAGTTGAGGGAACAAGTCAGTCTCACTGAGGTAGGTTGTAGAAGGATGATTTGAGGGAACAAGTCAGTCATCTCACTGGGGTAAGTTGTAGAAGGATGAGCTGAGGGAACAAGTTAGTCTCACTGTGGTACGTTGTATAAGGATGAGTTGGGAGAACAAGTCAGTCTCACTGGGGTAGGTTGTAGAAGGATGAGTTGAGAGAACAAGTCAGTCTCACTGGGGTAGGTTGTAGAAGGATGAGTTGAGGGAACAAGTCAGTCTCACTGGGGTAGGTTGTAGAAGGATGAGTTGAGGGAACAAGTCAGTCTCAGTGGGGTAGGTTGTAGAAGGATGAGTTGAGGGAAGAAGTCAGTCTCAGTGGGGTAGGTTGTAGAAGGATGAGTTGAGGGAACAAGTCAGTCTCACTGGGGTAGGTTGTAGAAGGATGAGTTGAGAGAACAAGTCAGTCTCACTGGGGTAGGTTGTAGAAGGATGAGTTGAGGGAACAAGTCAGTCTCACTGGGGTAGGTTGTAGAAGGATGAGTTGAGGGAACAAGTCAGTCTCACTGGGGTAGGTTGTAGAAGGATGAGTTGAGGGAACAAGTCAGTCTCACTGGGGTAGGTTGTAGAAGGATGAGTTGATGGAACAAGTCAGTCTCACTGGGGTAGGTTGTAGAAGGATGAGTTGAGAGAACAAGTCAGTCTCACTGGGGTAGGTTGTAGAAGGATGAGTTGAAGGAACAAGTCAGTCTCACTGGGGTAGGTTGTAGAAGGATGAGTTGAGAGAACAAGTCAGTCTCACTGAGGTAGGTTATGGAAGGATGAGTTGAGGGAACAAGTCAGTCTCACTGGGGTAGGTTGTAGAAGGATGAGTTGAGAGAACAAGTCAGTCTCACTGGGGTAGGTTGTAGAAGGATGAGTTGAGGGAACAAGTCAGTCTCACTGGGGTAGGTTGTAGAAGAATGAGTTGAGGGAACAAGTCAGTCTCAGTGGGGTAGGTTGTAGAAGGATGAGTTGAGGGAAGAAGTCAGTCTCAGTGGGGTAGGTCGTAGAAGGATGAGTTGAGGGAAGAAGTCAGTCTCAGTGGGGTAGGTTGTAGAAGGATGAGTTGAGAGAACAAGTCAGTCTCACTGGGGTAGGTTGTAGAAAGATGAGTTGAGGGAACAAGTCAGTCTCACTGAGGTAGGTTATAGAAGGATGATTTGAGGGAACAAGTCAGTCTCACTGAGGTAGGTTATAGAAGGATGATTTGAGGGAACAAGTCAGTCTCACTGGGGTAGGTTGTATAATGATGAGTTGAGGGAACAAGTCAGTCTCACTGTGGTACGTTGTATAAGGATGAGTTGGGAGAACAAGTCAGTCTCACTGGGGTAGGTTGTAGAAGGATGAGTTGAGATAACAAGTCAGTCTCACTGGGGTAGGTTGTAGAAGGATGAGTTGAGGGAACAAGTTAGTCTCACTTAGGTAGGTTATAGAAGGATGATTTGAGGGAACAAGTCAGTCTAACTGGGGTAGGTTGTATAAGGATGAGTTGAGGGAACAAGTCAGTCTCACTGTGGTACGTTGTATAAGGATGAGTTGGGAGAACAAGTCAGTCTCACTGGGGTAGGTTGTAGAAGGATGAGTTGAGGGAACAAGTCAGTCTCACTGGGGTAGTTTGTAGAAGGATGAGTTGAGGGAACAAGTCAGTCTCACTGGGGTAGGTTGTAGAAGGATGAGTTGAGGGAACAAGTCAGTCTCACTGGGGTAGGTTGTAGAAGGATGAGTTGAGAGAACAAGTCAGTCTCACTGGGGTAGGTTGTAGAAGGATGAGTTGAGGGAAGAAGTCAGTCTCAGTGGGGTAGGTTGTAGAAGAATGAGTTGAGAGAACAAGTCAGTCTCACTGGTGTAGGTTGTAGAAGGCTGAGTTGAGAGAACCAGTCAGTCTCACTGGGCTGGGGTAGGTTGTAGAAGGATGAGTTGAGAGAACAAGTCAGTGTCATTGGGGTAGATTGTAGAAGGATGAATTGAAGGAACAAGTCAATCTCACTGGGGTAGGTTGTGGAAGGATGAGTTGAAGGAACAAGTCAGTCTCACTAGGGTAGGTTGTAGAAGGATGAGTTGAGAGAACAAGTCAGTCTCACTGAGGTAGGTTATGGAAGGATGAGTTGAGGGAACAAGTCATTCTCACTGGGGTAGGTTGTAGAAGGATGAGTTGAGAGAACAAGTCAGTTTCACTGGGGTAGGTTGTAGAAGGATGAGTTGAGGGAAGAAGTCAGTCTCACTTGGGTAGGTTGTAGAAGAATGAGTTGAGGGAACAAGTCAGTCTTAGTGGGGTAGGTTGTAGAAGGATGAGTTGAGGGAAGAAGTCAGTCTCAGTGGGGTAGGTTGTAGAAGGATGAGTTGAGAGAACAAGGCAGTCTCGCTGGGGTAGGTTGTAGAAGGATGAGTTGAGTGAACAAGTCAGTCTCAATGAGGTAGGTTGTAGAAGGATGCGTTGAGGGAACAAGTCAGTCTGACTGGGGTACGTTGTAGAAGGATGAGTTGAGGGAACAAGTCAGTCTCAGTGAGGTAGGTTGTAGAAGGATGAGTTGAGAGAACAAGTCAGTCTCACTGGAGTAGGTTGTAGAAGGATGAGTTGAGAGAACAAGTCAGTCTTACTGGGGTAGGTTGTAGAAGGATGAGTTGAGAGAACATGTCAGTCTCACTGGGGTAGGTTATAGAAGGATGAGTTGAGGGAACAAGTCAATCTCACTGGGGTAGTTTGTAGAAGGATGAGTTGAAGGAACAAGTCAGTCTCACTGGGGTAGGTTGTAGAAGGATGAGTTGAGGGAACAAGTCAGTCTCAGTGGGGTAGGTAGTAGAAGGATGAGTTGAGAGAACAAGTCAGTCTCACTGGGGTAGGTTGTAGAAGGATGATTTGAGAGAACAAATCAGTCTCACTGGGGTAGGTTGTAGAAGGATGAGTTGAGAGAACAAGTCAGTCTCAGTGGGGTAGGTTGTAGAAGGAATAGTTGAAGGAACAAGTCAGTCTCACTGGGGTAGGTTGTAGAAGGATGAGTTGAGAGAACAAGTCAGTGTCACTGAGGTAGGTTATGGAAGGATGAATTGAGGGAACAAGTCAATTATGCTAAGGGTAGGTTATGGAGGATGAATTGGGGGAACAAAGTTAGTCTCTCGCACCAGGGTAGGTTGTAGGGGATGAGTTGGGAGAACAAAGAGTCGGTGTCACTGGGGTGGGATTATGGAAGAGGATGAATTGTGGGGGAAGAAGTCAGTCTCAGTGGGGTAGGTTGTAGAAGGATGAGTTGAGGGAAGAAGTCAGTCTCAGGGGGGTAGGTTGTAGAAGGATGAGTTGAGGGAAGAAGTCAGTCTCAGTGGGGTAGGTTGTAGAAGGATGAGTTGAGGGAAGAAGTCAGTCTCAGTGGGGTAGGTTGTAGAAGGATGAGTTGAGAGAACAAGTCAGTCTCACTGGGGTAGGTTGTAGAAGGATGAGTTGAGGGAACAAGTCAGTCTCAGTGGGGTAGGTTGTAGAAGGATGAGTTGAGAGAACAAGTCAGTGTCACTGGGGTAGGTTGTAGAAGGATGAGTTGAAGGAACAAGTCAATCTCACTGGGGTAGGTTGTGGAAGGATGATTTGAAGGAACAAATCAGTCTCACTAGGGTAGGTTGTAGAAGGATGAGTTGAGGGAACAAGTCAGTCTCACTGGGGTAGGTTGTAGAAGGATGAGTTGAGGGAACAAGTCAGTCTCACTGGGGTAGGTTGTAGAAGGATGAGTTGAGGGAACAAGTCAGTCTCACTGAGGTAGGTTATAGAAGGATGATTTGAGGGAACAAGTCGGTCTCACTGGGGTAGGTTGTATAAGGATGAGTTGAGGGAACAAGTCAGTCTCACTGTGGTACGTTGTATAAGGATGAGTTGGGAGAACAAGTCAGTCTCACTGGGGTAGGTTGTAGAAGGATGAGTTGAGAGAACAAGTCAGTCTCACTGGGGTAGGTTGTAGAAGGATGAGTTGAGGGAACAAGTCAGTCTCACTGAAGTATGTTGTAGAAGGATATGTTTATGGAGAGCATTTTGTACATGAGTAAAACTACTTTAAATTATGACTATGCCATGAAATGCTGACTAATGTCTGCTATATGTTGCAGGACATCACCAGGCTTGAGAAGACAATACAAGAGTCACGTGCTGAACAGGAATCTGAACTAGCAACAGAACTCTCGAAGCTACTGCAGGACAAAAAGAATCTGATTACAAAATCTGAATCGGAGCGAAAGCAATACGAGCAAAAACTTGGTGAGCTGACACAGCAGATGGAGTTGTTGAGGAAGGAGAAGACAGACAGTGAGAAGAGAAATGATGAGGTGTCCGAAAGACTGGAGGACATCAGTGAAGAGAAGGAATGTCTAGTGGCCAAGCTGAGATCTGTATCAGAGGAACTTGGTCAGAAGACATCAGCGCACGAAGAAAGTTTGAAGTTGGAACGCGAGAACCACGAAAAAGAGATGACCGTGATGAATGAGAAGCTGAGAGCGGAAGAGGCCGAGAATGTGAAACTGATGTCGCAGCTCGATGCAAAGATCCAAGAACTGCAATCTCGCACAGAGCAACTGATGCAGAAGACGTCGGCCTACGAGGAAAGTTCAAAGGTGGAACGCGAGAACCACGGAAAAGATATGAATGCGATCAACGAGAAGTTGACGGCACTTGAAACGGAGAACACACAGGTGAAGGCTCAGCTTGAGGCAAAGATTCAGGAGTTGACTCAGAAGGCAGCTGAGTATGAGGAGGGAATGAGGATGGAGAGAGAGAATAGGGAGCGGGAACTGGCGAGGAAAGTGGAGGAGTGTGAGGTGCAACAGAGCGGGAGCAACAAGGAGCTCGGGGAGAGGCTGTCTGCAGCCAACGAGACAATATCACAGCTTAAGAACACCGTGCAGAAACTGACATTACACGAGTTAGAACTGAATAATCAGCTGGAGAATGTACAGTCAGAATTTGACAAGACAGTCGCCGATTTGAAGAGCCAGCTGGAGCATGCAGCAGCTGATTATGATGAAGTGAAAACGATGAAGGATGAACTGAATACGCAGCTGCAGATCTTACAATCAGAATATGATAGTAAGGTTTTGGAACTTAATACGCAGCTGCAAGATGTGCAATCAGAACATGACAGCAAAGTGTTAGAACTGAGTACACAGTTGGAGAATGTGCAGTTGAAATACGAGCAGACTGTGTCGGACTTTGCTAGTGAGCTAGAGAAAACGAAAGCAGAGCGTGATTCGGCTTCTGAACATTCAGGGAGTGAATTGGAAAAAATGAAGTCCGACTATGAGTTGAAACTCGCAGCCGCAAACGACCATGTTGCAATGTATGAGCAGAAAGTGAATTCACTCATCGAACGCGAAAATCTTCTAAACACGGAGCTAGAGCAGGTCAAGAACGAATACGAAACTCAGATTGCTTCGCAGAATGATACGTTGGCATCGATGCACACATCGATCGACATGTTGAAGAATAATGAAGTCGAGCTCCGCTCACAAATAGAGTCGACTCGCTCTGAGTGTGAAACTCGCCTCAATCATGCCAGCTCCGAGAACAAGTCAGAGGTCGCGAACCTGCAGTCGATGGTTGAAAACAACCAATCGGATTTTATGCGTGTCATTTCAGAACTTGAAGCTTCAAAAGCTTATTTAGATAAGTTGTCGGCGGAAGCCACAAGTCGAGTCACGGAGAAGGAGTCTGAACTCGATACGGCAAGTAATCTCATCTCTGAGTTGGAGCAACGACTGACTAATATTCAAGCAGAGAGGATATCTCCGCTTGAGACCGAACTTGCATCAAAGGTTTTCGAATATGAAGCTCTGCAGAAGAAGTCGGCGAAACTTGAGACTGAACTCGACGCGAAGATCGCCGCATGCAACATCGCTGATGAAAAGATCGCTCGCTTAGGACAAAGTGAAAGGGAGGCTCGCTCGTTGCTAGCAGAGACAGTGGAACAACGGCAGTGTCTTGAGAACAAGATGTCAGTTCTCGAGGTGAACTTAAGCAGTGAGGATGAGATGGTATTGTCGCTGAAGAACGAGATATCAGCAAAGGAACGTAAGATCACAGAACTGGAGGTGTGCGTCGCATCAGAGCGTGACTGTCATGAGGAGAGACTGTCGAACCTTGAGAACCAGATGAGGGAGAAGCAGACGGAAGTAGAGAAAAAAAACGAGGAAGTAGTATCGCTCAACAAGACGTTACAACAGAAGACGAAGGAGCTCGACGAGAAGACGAAACTCTTTGAGCAGTTGCGGCAGGAGGCGAAGACAAAACTACACGAGTTGAAGACAAATTTGCAGGAGGGAAGTGAGACGATGGAGAGGAGGGAGAAGGAGATGGAAGTGAGGCTGGCAGAGGAGCAGCAGGCCACCCACGCAGCCATGCTCAACATGGAACAGAGGTTCGATGCAGAGCGCGGCGCATTCCAGGTTTGTGTCGGGAACTGGGATTGGTTGATATTGGTTT
>JAHLWY010001658.1:0-17006 GCA_020002185.1 Paraescarpia echinospica
CACATAGATACACACCTCACGCACACACGCACACATAGATACACACCTCACACACACACCGCGCGCGCGCACAAACAGGCACGCACACACACACTCACACAAGCTCTCATGCAAACATGCACACGAACGCACACGCTCACGCATACGAACACACGCACACACGCACACATGCTCGCACGCACACACGCACTCACACACGCACACACATGTATGCACACGCACATGCACAATGGCGACGATATCGGTTCCTGACTCGGAATCTTGAATGTATTACTGTTTATTGTTACTAGTTGTTATTTGCATTGGTATTTCTGTTTTGTTAGAAGTTAGTCCGGAAGCAATAGATCGTTAGATTGCGTTAACTTTGAAAACAAAAGCAACAGCTGCAGGGGCCGATTTGTAGCCTTTGCATTTTACAACAGCAGTGGCGTATATTACACGCCGGATCTGAAAAGGAGGTGGGGCAAAAACAAGAAAGGCAGCAGACAATGGGATATCCAGGATCTCGAAAAAGTGGATTCAAAAAGCTGGAGCAGGCTTATTTGTTAATGCAAATAATGTAGTGTAATGATAATTAGGAACAAAAAAACGACATCCAGAACACTTAAAGAGCGGACGTCACGCACAAAGACCGGACGCCATGTTGTGGGTGTGTGTGTGTGTGTGTGTGTTTGTGTGTGTGTGTGTGTGTGTGTGTGAGTGCATGCATATGTGTACGTGCTCGTATGCATAAGCGTGTACATGTGTAAGCATTTGCGCGTGTGTCCGTGTGTGCATATGCAAGTGTTAGTGCGTACGGGTCGTGTGTGCGAGTGTGTGCGTGTGTGTGAGTGTGTGTGTGCGTGTTCGTGTGTGCGTGTATGCGTGTGTGCGTGTGTGCGTGTGTGTGCGTGTATGTGTGCGTGTGTGCGTGCGTGTGTGTGCGTGCGTGCGTGTGTGCGTGTGTTCGTATGCGTGAGCGTGTGCGTGCATGTGCATGTTTGCATCAGAGCATGTGTGAGCGTGTGTGTGCGTGCCTGTGTGTGCACGCGCATGTGGGTGGGTGGGGTGTGTGGGTGAGAGCGAGCGTGCGTGTGAATGTTTGTGTGTGTGTGTCTTTATGTGCGTGTGTGTGTTTGTGTGTTTGTGGTGTGAATGTGAATGTATGTGTGTGTGTGCTCGTATGCATGAGCGTGTACGTGCGTATGCATCTGCGCGTGAGTGCGTTTGTGTATATGCATGTGCTTGCGCGTACGAGTGTGTGCGTGTGTGCGTGAGTGCGTGTGTGCGTGTGTGCGTGTGTGCGTGTGTGCATGAGTGCGTGTGTGCGTGTGTGCGTGTGTGTGTGTTTAACAAGATTTAACAAGAAGATTTAACAAGATTGCCATCCAGAGAATTAACTCTAGATGGCAGGTGGACAAGTAAGCCCTTTGGCTTATCTAGAGTCCAACCCTTTTATCTACATATATCCAGCCCTTCTGAGGTATGTGTCGATTTTATTTTAAAACATATTCACACTACTAGCACCCACACAATCATCAGATAATCTGTTCCATTCATTCACAGTCCTTTGTGAAAATGAGAACTTTCTCACGTCTAATCTACACTGCTCCTTTACTAATGTAGCTTCATGTCCTCTAGTCTTTCTATCTTTCTTAACTGAAAAAAACATATTTCTATCAATATTTTCATAACCATTCAATATTTTAAACACTTCTATCTGATCTCCTCACAATCTCCTGGTCTCTAGTGTTGTTAAACCACATTCTTTTAGGCGTTTTTCATAACTAAGATCCCCTAGTTTTGGTATCATTTTAGTCACTCTCCTCTGTACTCTTTCTAGCATATCTATGTCCTTCTTGCGGTATGGCCTCCACGCTTGTATACAATATTATAAATGAGGCCTAACTATTGTTTTGTACAGCGGTATTATTAGTTTTTTTCTTTATATGCTATATTTCGCCTAATCAATCCAAGGATTTGATTTCCTTTTGAAGCTGCAATTCCACACTGCTCTGAAACCTTCATGTCAGCACTAATTGTCAGCCCTAAGTCTTTTTCTTTTACAGTAGTATTTAGTACAGTTCCCCCCATTGTATATTCTACATATTCGTTCCCATGTCCTGTGTGAAGACATTTACATTTCCCAAAATTAAACAACATTTGCCACTTTTCAGACCATTTGATCAACCTGTCAAGATCATCTTGTAAATGCTGTCTATCTCCATCACTTTTAATTCTTCTAAACACTTTTGTATCATCTGCAAATGTCAACACCTTGCTAGCTATATCATCGTCCAAATCGTTTATATATTAAGAATAATATAGGTCCCAGTACTGATCCCTGTGGAACCCCACTCAAAACTGATTTCCAGTTTGAAGCCTTCCCATCAACAACTACCCGTTGTCTTCTGTCAATCAGCCATTTTTCTATCCAGTTAATTATACCATTTCCTATGCCATGGGCTTTTAGTTTAAGCAGTAATCTCTGATGTGGCTCTTTGTCGAAAGCTTTTTGAAAATCTAAGTAGATGATATCTACTGGTGATCCATCATCTACCCACTTAGTGATATCTTCCAAAAACATAACATATTTGTTAAGCATGACCTCGCTTTTAGAAACCCATGTTGAGATGGGTTTATCAAGTTATGTTTAACAAGAAAATCCACCATGTGATCTTTAATTAGTCTTTCTAATAATTTACAAGTCACTGATGTTAAACTCACTGGTCTATAGTTCTCTGACTTGTTTCTCGAACCCTTTTTAAATAACGGTATAATGTTTGCTTCTTTCCATTCTAAAGGAACCACTCCCTCTTCTAATGACAAGTTGAAAACTGTTGCAAGTGGTATGCTAATTTGTTCTACAATTTCCACTAGTAGTTTGGGTGGAATACCATCCACTCCAGGTGATTTATTTTCCTTCATAGCCCTAATTTTCTTAGCCACCATTTCTGGGGTTACAATTAACTGTCTTAAATAGTCTGATTCTGCCCCCTTGAACTTAGCCTCTGGTACTGGCAGTGAACCAGTGTCTTCTCTGGTAAACACTGAACCAAAATACTCATTTAGGTCTTCAGCCATTAAGAATCCTTCTGATATTATATTTCCAGCACTATCTTCTAGAGGACCGACCTTATCCTGAACTTTCTGTTTGCTTCGAACATACGCATAAAAACTCTTGCTGTCATGTTTTATATTACAAGCTAATTTATGTTCATAGCTTCTCTTTGAATTTCTAATTTCAGCTGTAGCTTGGTTTAGTGCTTCTTTATAAATGTTGTAGTCTTCGTCATTTCCAGTACGTCTATATGACTTCCACATCATTTGTTTATACTTAATTTTTCTAATGGCTTCTTTCGATAAATATTTCTTTCTGGTCCGTTTCCCTTGTTTTTTGAAGGGAACAACTTTATTTACGATGGACTCTATTTCATTCTTTAAGATATTCCAGCATTCTGTTGCTGTCTTATTTTTCAGTGTATTATTCCAGTCTATCTTTGCTAAATATTTCCTCATTTCCTTATATCTTCCTTTGTGGAAATTTCTCCTGAACTGCTTTTTATTATTTCTTTCTGATTTTACTTTGATGGTAAAATGTATCTGATTGTGATCACTACTTCCCAGAGGCTCACATAATTTAACATTGTCAACTAATTCATTCTGTGAGGACAAAACTAAGTCTAACACATTCTCTCCCCTGGTTGGTTCTAGCACATGTTGAGAAAGGAAACTATCTTGTACTAAATCTAAAAACTTGTGGTCCTCACTACCCATACTCTGTAGAGATTTCCATTTTATATGCCCATGGTTAAAATCCCCCATAATAACACGGTCCCGTTTGCTCCCTTCCCTTATAGCGTTTTGTATTTTTTCATTCTCTTCTATGCTTATGTTTGGACTTCGATAAACTAATCCAACCGTTAACGTTGAGTTTCCTGTAACTATGTTACACCAAACAGCTTCTTCGCAATCTGCTTCTCTGTCTAATTTTATTTCATAAGCCTGGATATATTCTTTAATATATAAAATAACTCCACCTCCCCTTCTTCCTATTCTATCTTTCCTAAACATTACATATCCTGTCAGTCCCAATTCGGCATCTGATATATCGGTGGTGGCCCATGATTCGGTTATACCTATTATGTGAGGGTCAATACCTTCTACCATAATGTTTAGTTAATTTCTTTTGTTTACTATACTCCTTGCATTTAAACTAACACATTTATACCCAGCTTCAGAACAGTTTTCCAGACTGTTCTTTGCTGAATTATTTTTGCTGTCTTTATCTATGCCTCCAGTTTCAGGCTTCTCTGCGAGTCCCCCCTGCGAATTTAGTTTAAATAGATGCAACCTGTCCCACTGTCAACAGATCGCAGCAGATTCTCTGAGAATACTGCTGCCCCCTTTCCACTTAGATGGAGGCCATCTCTCATGTACATATCTTCTCTCCCAACAAAGTACCCCCATAAATCTATGAATCCCACGCCCTCTTCCTCACACATCTGCTCAACTAGTGCGTTGATCGCCATCCTCTTACAGTTTCTGTATCTTGCCCCCCTTCCTCCCATTACTGGCAAAATTCCTGAGAGAATAACCTGTTCCACTCTTGTCTTCTTTAGCTTCCTCACTAGATGTCTGTACTTCTGAACTATACCAGTTGTTCCCTCCTTGTCTGCATTGTTTGTCCCAACGTGTACTAGTATAGACCCTCCCTTGCCATGCCCCAATACCTTCTCTACCCTTTCGGTCACATGCTCTATCCTAGCCCCCGGTAGACATACGACAACGTCCTTCCCCTCGCATATAGTCTTGTCTGTTTTTCTCAGAATTGAATCGCCCATAAACACTCTCTCTTTTCTCTTTGCCCCCTCAATCACTGCCTCGGAGTAGCTCCTCCGGTTTGCATATGTCTGGTTGTTGTCTTTTCCTCTTGTCGTCTTCTCTCCTGTCACATTCTCTTCCATTCCCTTCTTTCCTGTCGTGTTTTCTCTTGTCCCCTTTCCTCCTCTCATCTTCTCTTCTAGCACATTTACTCTCACTTCCTTTCGTCCCTTCTTCTTTCCTCCCATCACATTTTCTTCTCTCCTCTCCCGTCCCTTTTCTCCCCTGTCACCTTCACGCCTGTCATGTTTTCTGTTTTTTGCTGAACACTCTGTCTTCTTCCATCAGTCTTCTGTCTCACAGTCTTACCAACTGCCTCTGTGGTATCTACCTCTTCACCACTTGTATCGCTGTCGTGTCTCTCCTCGTTCTCTACAGTCTGACTACCTGCTGATCTATCCCCACTGGCCCGTTTTCTCTTCCTCTGCCAAACACTTTTCCTCCGTCCGTCTGTTTTCTCAATGTCTTGTTCCTTCACACCGGTCACCTTCCTTCCTCTCAGTCTCCTTTCTTCAGTCTCCGTGTCACAACTCTGCTCCTTCTGTGTTGTAGAATTCTCAACTCTCTCCGCGTCATCCCTCTCTGCTCCATCTATTTCTATGTTGAGTCTCGCCTCCATCTCCTTCACTATATCCGTCAACTTACACACCTCCTTCATCAGACATTCCACCCTCAAACACCCCATACACCGAAAGGTGAATCCGTCATCTTTGGTCTCTGCCCATGATTTTGGACAGCCAGACAACGCAAAATCCACCCAGCTCTGGCAGTCGTTGCAAACTAGGTGTCGTTTTGCCCTGAGTTGCCGCTTGCAAGGTGCCATATCAGAATTTATTTATGTTCAAAGTAGTTTTATGTAGTCTTTGAAAAGACTTTTCTGTGTACAATTTACACCAGATTGTTTAGGTTATAGTTAGTTATATTTGTTAACACACAGTGACACACCGTGCCTTACCTAGTTACGATGTCGATGACAATGTATTCAAGTTAGGCTTAGATACAAGGTAGTCTTTACAAAGACTGTTTCCTGTGTACTATTATACACTTTAAAAGATTGTTATTTCAGGTTTTAATTACTCATCTAACTACACCGATTATCTCAAGTAACGCTATTCTATTGTCGTTCACGATACGCTAACTTCGCCAGTGACCTACTTTGTAAACAACGTTCCGATTACATTAACGTCCCCAATTATCGCTCGCAAATCGCCTACTTTTAATCTACCCTAGATTACTCCCTCTAGCTAACTTTAAAAAAAAAATATTGCTTAATATATATCTATAATTACGTTATGTATCCTATACGCTCAATAATATCACTTATCTTGATCAAATATCCTTATATTTTTGCAAGTTTGCTGCACCAAATTCAAATCAATTCACCACCGGAAGTCCCCCAAATGCATTCACACGCACGCTCGCTCTCACCCACACACCCCACCCACCCACATGCGCGTGCACACACAGGCACGCACACACACGCTCACACATGCTCTGATGCAAACATGCACATGCACGCACACGCTCACGCATACGAACACACGCACACACGCACACACGCACACACACGCACGCACACACGCACACATACACGCACACACACGCACACACGCACACACGCACACACGCACACACGCACACACGCACACACGCACACACGCACACACGCATACACGCACACACGAACACGCACACACACACTCACACACACGCACACACTCGCACACACGACCCGTACGCACAAACACTTGCATATGCACACACGGACACACGCGCAAATGCTTACACATGTACACGCTTATGCATACGAGCACGTACACATATGCATGCACTCACACACACACACACACACACACACACACACACACACACACACACACACACACACACACACACACACACACACACACACAAACACACACACACACACACACACACACACACCCACAACATGGCGTCCGGTCTTTGTGCGTGGCGTCCGCTCTTTAAGTGTTCTGGATGTCGTTTTTTTGTTCCTAATTATCATTACACTACATTATTTGCATTAACAAATAAGCCTGCTCCAGCTTTTTGAATCCACTTTTTCGAGATCCTGGATATCCCATTGTCTGCTGCCTTTCTTGTTTTTGCCCCACCTCCTTTTCAGATCCGGCGTGTAATATACGCCACTGCTGTTGTAAAATGCAAAGGCTACAAGTCGGCCCCTGCAGCTGTTGCTTTTGTTTTCAAAGTTAACGCAATCTAACGATCTATTGCTTCCGGACTAACTTCTAACAAAACAGAAATACCAATGCAAATAACAACTAGTAACAATAAACAGTAATACATTCAAGATTCCGAGTCAGGAACCGATATCGTCGCCATTGTGCATGTGCGTGTGCATACATGTGTGTGCGTGTGTGAGTGCGTGTGTGCGTGCGAGCATGTGTGCGTGTGTGCGTGTGTTCGTATGCGTGAGCGTGTGCGTTCGTGTGCATGTTTGCATGAGAGCTTGTGTGAGTGGGTGTGTGCGTGCCTGTTTGTGCGCGCGCGCGGTGTGTGTGTGAGGTGTGTATCTATGTGTGCGTGTGTGCGTGAGGTGTGTATCTATGTGTGCGTGTGTGCGTGTGTGCGTGTGTGCGTTTGTGCGTTTGTGCGTGTGTGCGTTTGTGCGTGTGTGCGTGTGTGCGTGTGTGCGTTTGTGCGTGTGTGCGTGTGTGCGTGTGTGCGTGTGTGCGTGAGTGCGTGTGTGCGTGCGCGTGCGCGTGCGCGTTTGTGTGTTCTTGTGTGTGTATATGTGTGTGTATTTGTGTGTGTGTGTATCTGTGTGTGTATATTTGTGTGTGTGTGCGTTTGTTTGTTTGTTTGTATGTGTGTGTGTGTGTGTGTGCGCGCGTGTGTGTGTGTGTGTGTGTGTGTGTGTGTGTGTGTGTGTGTGTGTGTGTGTAGGTGTGTGCGTATGTGTGTGTGTGCTTGTGTGCGTGTGTGCTTTAGAGCGTATGTGCGTCTGTGCGTCTGTGCGTGCGCGTGCGCGTGCGCGTTTGTGTGTTCTTGTGTGTGTATATGTGTGTGTATTTGTGTTTGTGTGTGTCTGTGTGTGTGTATATTTGTGTGTTTGTGTGTGTGTGTGTTTGTTTGTATGTGTGTGTGTGTGTGTGTGTGTGTATGTGTGTGTGTGTGTGTGTGTGTGTGTGTGTGTGTGTGTGTGTGTGTGTGTGTGTGTGTGTGTGTGTGTGTGTGTGTGTGTGTGTGTTTGTATGTATGTGTGTGGTTGGGGAGGCCTAACTGGGGACTTCCACCTAACACACGCCTGTAAGTGGGGACCTCAAATGAACTGGGGACCTGTTTCAGGTCCCCAGTTCCTTTTCGACTTTTAACCACTCAGATCACCCTGGGGAAAGTATAGGAAACATTTTAGCCGAAGGTCCCCAATTACGATTTGACAGATGGAACACACATACGTGACGTCGTCTAACTTACAAGCAACCTAGCAATACCACTGGCCTCTATTTATAACTGGATAGCGGACGGTCTATTTCTTATCACTGGGCTGGTTGATATTACACATCTAGCCTTGTTGACTGAGACCAATAATGACCAGTCCTACTGCTGCATTCATACAATTTAGCAGTGTTTCTGGTCGTCATGTACAGATAACCAGAGAAAACGCCATGTTGTTGTGCATTCGGGTGTATGTATTAGTAAAAAAAACTATGTAGTTATATGTAAAGTAGTTAATGTACTCTTATATAGTTGGTTTTCTTTCCAGATGCAGTTTTATGACATACTTAGTGAGTGTAAATGGTTGAGGAGTTAGGGTGGAGAGACTAGGTGGTCGTGGTGTTGCTTTGTTATATCACTAATGTTTTGATTTCTTTCCAAATATAATTAGGTGGTGATGGTTGTTAGAGTGAAGGGGCCAGGCAGTGATGGTATTAAGTTGTTATGTCACTAATGATTTGATTTACTTCCAGACACAGTTGTTGCACACTTAGCACATTAACATACCATATTCTTTCATATTTTCGCAAAGTTTATAGAGTTTATAGATGTGTTCCATTTGCCATATAGCTTGAAATTACCAAAAAGACTAGAAATCATATCACAGTAATGACTCAGTAAATGCAACGGTGCTTAGGGTGATTTCAATTTTTAGTTCCTTCAATCAGCGAAACACCAATCTTTAACTTCAAAGTCACTATATTCTACAAAACAGTAGATATAATGAAATGTCCATATCAGGTCTGCAAGATCCGTTTGATCTAGAGCCATAACCAAGTTATTTCCTGTGTAATAAATAGCTTAGTGATTTATAGTAACGTCCAGCTGGCCATCAATCTCACCAGATAGTCTATCTGTTGTAAATTTATGCTGGTCACTTCTCGTGGATACAAAGAATCTTTGTATTCAACAACACACTCACCCACCATAACTTCAGCATGTAGTTAATTTGGGGGTGAGTACATAGTGTCATGGTGAGCAGTGCTGAATCAGTCGTGCGGATGTGGTACACAAATCGATTTCTAGGGATTGCCCTAGCACGTCTGAATAGTTATCTCAGTTATTCATGCACTGGTACCGGTTTACTTTATTGAAATATCGGTGGCTCGCGATATATATATATATATCGCGATATATATATATATATATCGCGATATATATATATATATCATAATACCGATAATAACTATATATATATATATATATTATTGAAATATCGGTGGCTCGCGATATATATATATATATATACTATCATTACATAATAATTATATATATATATATATATATATAACTATTATGTAATGATAGTCATATCTTAAAAAATTACTCATCTTAACAAACAAACAAATAAAAAAAATTATGTAATATACGCCCATTTTATGTCCAGTTGCTTAATGTTACATAACGTTACATAAATTTTCATCAAACGAAATCAATTCTTAATTGTTCTGCCGGACACTGCAAAGTTTATATGGCGCTGTTGTTTGGGAGCTGCGTGCGCAATCTAAACCGAAGACTAGATCAAAAGGAGCAGCGTAAGCGGGTTTGGGTTGACTGATTGCGTAACTTAAACGCCTGCCGAGATGGTTGTCGAGTTCAGCGGTTCATCAGATGATCAGCAGTAAACGACATAAAATGAGTGGCTAATTATTTATTAGTCCCGATTATGTGCAATGTTGTGTGCGTCTCAGTTTCCACCCTTTATTGTAAAAAGTGCGTATTACGGTGTCAAAATGTGTATGCCTTTCATAACGCGCATAAGTTTGATTTGATGTGCCGTATATAGTGTGCGTTGAACACAAAGAATACATTCTCATAAACCAAGGCCAATGCCAATATACCAATACATAGCGTTTTGACAACAAATCTACATGAATTTATAACGTTTTAGAAATGTTGTTTATATTTTATTATATAACTTTGTATGTAACAATTAAACTAACAGTGCCAAATATACCGACATTCATCACAGTTTCTTGTTAACGAATAATATACCTTGCAAAGCCCGTTGACAGAATGCATGGACCCGAATTAATTTACACGTTATAATAAGTATGTAGCGAAATTAAATAGTCTTTTGAAATGTTTTATTAATGCATTAATAAGTGATCAGATAGTATTTTTTAGCTGGGGTATTGCTAAATACTGTGATTATTTAAGTAGTTATATTTGCAAGCATTTATTTACCCGCTAAGAAAGCGCGCAACACCGTTTTTATTATAAAATCATCGATAAAATGACTGTCGTCAAAGCATGTTCGCCTAAAGCATTTTACAGCGCTCGAGGTGTGGAAAGCACCGACACTTTTACAACTGTTTGAATCAATGCACTAAGCCAAACATTTGGCATTTACAACCGTCTTCGGTTGTGGGTGTATCCAGCGTGTGACTGTCCACATTCATTGCCGTAGCATGTGATTGTTTCAGGTAATTAGTTAATTGATTTAACATCGGTTTTTTGCATTAGTGACGGCTGCAGAAACTTACGCACAGCGTCCCGAAATGCATGGGCGTTCCCAGGAACTGTGGGGTGCATTATCCTAGCAGTGTCCAGCTTGTCAGCACATATTACAATTAAGTGAAAGGAAACACCACAGTGTTTCTCATAAAACAAGAACTTATTTGAGAACAGCCGTTATATATGAATGAGTTTCGATATTACAATAAGTAATTTTGGAAATAATAATTCGCAAACGCAAAAATATTAACCTTCTTTGAAAAGTCGTAATATTGTTTTGTTGTTTGGTCGCCAGTAGTAGTTTAGTGTTTAAATATTATCTAAATATAATCGGGCTAGGATAGGTATGTATGTATGCAGGTATGTTAACGTTTTCCTCACAGACGGCTTGCACCTCGAGCGCCAAATTTTCAAGGATTAATCTACGACCCCACGGATGTAACGTTCAGAGGGGTGTCGGAATAAAAGTTATAATTCGCAGCAATGTGCAACTGGGGCAAAACCACTGTATTGCCATTAAAGCTATTGTCACTTCGTATTTTGGACTGAGCCTATTTTGCGGTAAAAATGGCAATACTCTAAAAGCCGCACACTTAAACACTTATTTTACAAAAACGCTCACGCTTTTGGGTCAGCAGGTTAAATACTGTTGGAATGCTGTAAGAAAACTACTTTATATATTAAAACAAGGTTCGGACCATTTTAATAGAGCTGATTCCCGGATTAAATAACGCGCACGACTATCACTTTTGATATACAAAGTCATCTCGTCAGAGGACGGGTATTTTTGCTAGTAATTTTAACACATGCATTTTACGTTTCCTCCCTGTTATCAGTGTAGTTACTGTAGGCCTGTCTTCATTTTACGTATCCTCCCTGTTATCAGTGTAGTTACTGCAGGCCTGACTTCATTTTACGTTTCCTTCCTGTTATCAATGTAGTTACTGCAGGCCTGTCTTCATTTTACGTTTCCTCCCTGTAATCAGAGTAGTTACTGCAGGCCTGTCTTCATTTTACGTTTCCTTCCTGATATCAGTGTTGTTACTGCAGGCCTGTCTTCATTTATGCTTCCTGTCTGTTATCAGTGTAGTTACTGCAGGCATGTCTTCATTTTACGTTTCCTCCCTGTTATCAGTGTAGTTACTGCAGGCCTGTCTTCATTTTATGTTTCCTTCCTGTTATCAGTGTAGTTACTGCAGCCCTGTCTTCATTTTACGTTTCCTCCCTGTTATCAGTGTAGTTACTGTAGGCCTGTCTTCATTTTACGTTTCCTCCCTGTTATCAGTGTAGTTACTGTAGGTCTATCTTCATTTTACGTTTCCTCCCTGTTATCAGTGTAGTTACTTCAGGTCTGTCTTCATTTTACGTTCCCTCCCTGTTATCAGAGTAGTTACTTCAGGTCTGTCTTTTCATTTTACGTTTCCTCCCTGTTATCAGTGTAGTTACTGTAGGTCTGTCTTCATTTTACGTTTCCTCCCTGTTATCAGTGTAGTTACTGTAGGTCTGTCTTCATTTTGTGTTTCCTCCCTGTTATCCGTGTAGTTACTTCAGGTCTGTCTTCATTTTACGTTTCCTCCCTGTTATCAGTGTAGTTACTGTAGGTCTGTCTTCATTTTACGTTTCCTCCCTGTTATCAGTGTAGTTACTGTAGGTCTGTCTTCATTTTATGTTTCCTTCCTGTTATCAGTGTAGTTACTGTAGGCCTGTCTTCATTTTACGTTTCCTCCCTGTTATCAGTGTAGTTACTGTAGGTCTGTCTTAATTTTATGTTTCCTCCCTGTTATCAGTGCAGTTACTGTAGGTCTGTCTTCATTTTACGTTTCCTCCCTGTTATCAGTGTAGTTACTGTAGGCCTGTCTTCATTTTACGTTTCCTCCCTGTTATCAGTGTAGTTACTGTAGGTCTGTCTTCATTTTACGTTTCCTCCCTGTTATCAGTGTAGTTACTGCAGCCCTGTCTTCATTTTACGTTTCCTCCCTGTTATCAATGTAGTTACTGTAGGCCTGTCTTCATTTTACGTTTTCTCCCTGTTATCAGTGTAGTTACTGTAGGCCTGTCTTCATTTGACGTTTCCTCCCTGTTATCAGTGTAGTTACTGTAGGCCTGTCTTCATTTTACGTTTCCTCCCTGTTATCAGTGTAGTTACTTCAGGTCTGTCTTCATTTTACGTTTCCTCCCTGTTATCAGTGTAGTTACTTCAGGTCTGTCTTCATTTTACGTTTCCTCCCTGTTATTAGTGTAGTTACTTCAGGTCTGTCTTCATTTTACGTTTCCTCCCTGTTATCAGTGTAGTTACTGTAGGCCTGTCTTCATTTTACGTTTCCTCCCTGTTATCAGTGTAGTTACTGTAGGTCTGTCTTCATTTTACGTTTCCTCCCTGTTATCAGTGTAGTTACTGTAGGCCTGTCTTCATTTTACGTTTCCTCCCTGTTATCAGTGTAGTTACTGTAGGTCTGTCTTCATTTTACGTTTCCTCCCTGTTATCAGTGTAGTTACTTCAGGTCTGTCTTCATTTTATGTTTCCTCCCTGTTATCAGTGTAGTTACTGTAGGTCTGTCTTCATTTTATGTTTCCTCCCTGTTATCAGTGTAGTTACTTCAGGTCTGTCTTCATTTTACGTTTCCTCCCTGTTATCAGTGTAGTTACTGTAGGCCTTTCTTCATTTTACGTTTCCTCCCTGTTATCAGTGTAGTTACTGTAGGTCTGTCTTCATTTTACGTTTCCTTCCTGTTATCAGTGTAGTTACTGTAGGTCTGTCTTCATTTTACGTTTCCTCCCTGTTATCAGTGTAGTTACTGTAGGTCTGTCTTCATTTTATGTTTCCTCCCTGTTATCAGTGTAGCTACTGTAGGTCTGTCTTCATTTTATGTTTCCTCCCTGTTATCAGTGTAGTTACTTCAGGTCTGTCTTCATTTTACGTTCCCTCCCTGTTATCAGTGTAGTTACTGTAGGTCTGTCTTCATTTTACGTTTCCTCCCTGTTATCAGTGTAGTTACTGTAGGTCTGTCTTCATTTTATGTTTCCTCCCTGTTATCAGTGTAATTACTTCAGGTCTGTCTTCATTTTACGTTTCCTCCCTGTTATCAGTGTAGTTACTGTAGGTCTGTCTTCATTTTACGTTTCCTCCCTGTTATCAGTGTAGTTACTGTAGGTCTGTCTTCATTTTATGTTTCCTTCCTGTTATCAGTGTAGTTACTGTAGGCCTGTCTTCATTTTACGTTTCCTCCCTTTTATCAGTGTAGTTACTGTAGGTCTGTCTTCATTTTATGTTTCCTCCCTGTTATCAGTGCAGTTACTGTAGGTCTGTCTTCATTTTACGTTTCCTCCCTGTTATCAGTGTAGTTACTGTAGGCCTGTCTTCATTTTACGTTTCCTCCCTGTTATCAGTGTAGTTACTGGAGGCCTGTCTTCCTTTTTTGTGTAGTTTGTACACATAAAATTGTTTCTTCTATGCATTTCATCTAAATTCGTGAATGACTAGACATATATAACATGCGTAATTATAACATACGATACGAATAAACGCTGCGCACATTAGGTTTACGTGGAACAACAAAATGGGGCCACTAAAAACTACAAACAAACAAAATTGTAAGTGGCAAAATGCGGTAACTTGCAAGATTGATTGTAAACGCACACCAGCTGCCAAATGCAAAGATCCACAGCAGTCAATATTGCATTGATCCGAAGAACTTCGTTGACACACTTGAAGCTGTCAAGCAGGTCGCAGGGTATGATTTCTACCGGCTACCGTTGGACCTCGTCCTGAGAGCGAAAGTGGCCAAGTTGTTATTGTCCACGAATCTGGTTCGCCACCATCCCCCTGCAAAGTTTGAAGACATCACATTCGATTCGGATGGTGAGTGAAATGTCATTGTATCGATTTTTGCTTTCCTTGATTTATCTATGTTTGGTGTGCAGATACAATTACGCTCTTTAGTCAGTTCTTGATTAAGCAAATTGCACCGTTGACATCTCTTTTTACCTGACATAGATGCGATCTTTGCCTAAATTGATGCTTTACAGAGGTGGTTGTGCGAGATGATCCCGACAGTGAAAGTGACATGGACGCAGCTGAGGAGACGACAGCCACTTGTATTGCCTTATGTGGGTATTAGTATTACTGTTATTTTATTTTACTGATTTAGGTAATTTGATATCAACCACAGACTAGAATGCACGAATTGGATGTAGCATGACCACTACATATGTAGTGTTCATCAATACAATTTCTAATCGTAAATATAGCACATTGCGACACGAAAATTGGTATATGGATTTCATTCAATGTCACCTTTATTCCTATATGATACCCAGAGCTCTGTGGAGAGGCATACTTGTTTGTAGAGTGTGTTTTACGATCGTTATTATCAGTCATTTTGTATCACGTATTACAGGGCAGTGACAATTCGCGTGGCCAATAAATACTTCATGTATGCAAATGTAGGAAGTGTTGTATTTCGTTTGTAGGCGACCCCTCCCATGGGCAGCCAACATCATGTGAGAAGACCAAGCCAGCGGAATTGAACCCAGGTTCGATTCCGCTTCAACGATTCCGACTCCGATTCCGATTCCAGCAGGCCTTTTCAATTCCGAGTCAGATTCCTTTTCCAACTCCGGTTGTCTGAGCTAACTGCATTTTAGATAAAGTGGATAGTAAAACATTTGGTCTTTCTTAATCTGGGTCACTGTAGCCAACAGTATGCTATGAACATTAACTCAGCTTAAAATGTCATGTACCTAATGAATTGATGGTAGACACAATGGGTTTAGATATATCAATATACCGATTACCAATTATGGAACATATCCTGACATAAACGTCATACATTCTTGTAATGTTGACTGTATCCCATCTATTCATTGACTACATTATTTTTAAATAAAACACAAAAGTAGTAGGCCCGATTGGAGTTGGAATCGGAATCGAAAGGTTTGTTGGAATCGGAATCAAACCGACTGCAGCACAACCTTTGGTCAAGTTGAATCAAAAGTTGTGTTGGAGTTGGAATTTGAATCAAACTGAGACAACCGGTGTTGGAATCGGTATCAGAATTGAAAAGGTCTTTTTTTCCAGCTCGTGGTTCAGCAGACTTTCTTTGGTCATTGTCTTCTCATTATATGTAATTTCTATGTATTCAATACACTGGTCCTTATCATTATCATTACCTGAAATATCTACCTATTTTATATGTACATATACTTTCTACCTACCTACTTTCTGTCTATCATTGTTCTACTTCTAGCTCGTGCTTGAGGCACTAGCTAAGTACGTTCTGTCAGCTATGTGGGCACTTAATTCTCGCTTGAAGTCCCCGAATGGAATCTAACAGCTGATTATATTTTAAAATTTTAGGTCCTTCTCATTAGGTATATTGTCTACTTGTTCCTGACACTTTATACTTTACATAATTATATTATGTCTTCTACCTATATTTGACAGTTTGTCCTATACGTCCAGCTTGTGCTTGAGATCCTAGCTGTTTTTTGTCAGCTAAATGTATATTGATTCCACCCTTGAAGGCTTCGTGTGGAATTTCACAGCTGACAATCTATGATCCTTCCATTTGTGTGTACATTCTACACCTGCGTACTAATTGAATGATGCTCTTTAGATGGAAATAATGTTGATGTGCATACGGTATCTCTTCCTAACGCTACTTGTGGTGTGACATCATCAAACAACTGTGTCAATATGCGGACATCTGATTAAGTGTGACGTTTTTGTAACTCCATCATTATATGCATTTAAACAGTGTATGGTGTCTGCTTACAACTTACATCAGAATATGATTTAACCCGTTGAAATGTTAAGTTATTAAAAGTGGCAATGTTCTTTATTGCCCATTATACATTGTTGATGTACGAGTTTAAAATTTGCTCAAAAATTAATAGGAACTGCCAGAACAACATTGACCTTCGCGATGCGACAAAACAAACATGGCAATCAACGCCGACGTCAACGCGAGTTTCACGTAGCTGTCGAACATCAAGTCAGACACATCATTGTTTGGCAAGTTGTACATTGCAAACCAAGTCCGCGATGGCGACACCGCAGTGTTTTTTTTGCGCACGAAAACCAACCTTTCCCGCCCTCTCTATCACAATTTGCGAAAGTGAGGTTTGATACAAAGTCGGACCCGCTGTCTTTTCTTGATGTTTCCAACCAAACCGAGGCGCCTCCATTTGTAGATGCAAAGGTTTTT